>CAUYPK010021505.1:0-34694 GCA_963574355.1 Loris lydekkerianus | reverse complement strand
CCTGACTGTATTATAACGTCTCTCCATACTATATTATGATGTCTCTCCATACTGTATTATGATGTCTCTCCATACTGTATTATGACGTCTCTCCTGACTGTATTATGACGTCTCTCCTGACTGTACTATGACGTCTCTCTATACTGTATTATGACATCTCTCATGACTGTAGTATGATGTGTCTCCTGACTGTATTATGACGTCTCTCCATACTGTATTATGATGTATCTCCTGACTGTATTATGACGTCTCTCCATACTATATTATGATGTCTCTCCTGACTGTATTATAACATCTCTCCTGGCTGTATTATGACGTCTCTCTATACGGTATTATGACGTCTCTCCACACTATACTATGATGACTCTCCACACTGTACTATGACGTTTCTCCACACTGTACTATGATGTCTCTCCATACTGTATTATGATGTCTCTCCTGACTGTATTATGACATCTCTCCAGAATATATTATGATGTCTCTCTGCTTTTTGGAGAATGGGATCTTTGACATAGCCTTAAGATAACATGTTTTTTTCCTACCATAAAGGAAAATTATTTCTGATTATCTATTCTGATAAGAATTGAAAGAAAAAATATTTTTTTTCTGTGTCCATAACTGCATAATGGACACCAAGGACCATGCTTGTTCAGTACAATAAAGAGATCACATCCAGAACTGGAGTGCAGCTGACATTAGTGGCTGCCTGCATCTGAGATGACAGTCCTTCTCAGGACATACCTGGCTTATTAAAGGGACAAATATACAGATAAAATAAGAAAAGGATAGGGATCACTGTATTCGCATTTTTAATGCTTTAATTTTTGTATTTACATCTGTTATTTAACCCAGGGGATGCAGCCTTGCGATCTTAGAAGGTGGTTAGGGTGACAGGGACTGTTTCAGAGACACTTACTTGACCCTTCCTGACATAAAAGTCCTCACAGCAGGTAGGGGAACTCATGGTTCTCCTTCCAGGTTTTATTATTCGAAGTGCCAAGATTGCAGATGAAATAGTAGGCCTGGTCTGTGACCCACTGAGCCACTGTAGAACTGACCTAAATCACAAGTCCATAAGTTCAAGATCAACATGAATTTAAGAGTAAGCATCTTATAAAACCTGGAAGTTGTGAGTACTACCCTTTGCTCAGTCACTCTGGTAAATGACAGTAGGTCCCACTGAGTAAGGCCAGAGAGAAGATATATGACATTTACCTGTGGAGTCAAGACAGGTGAGAATGTGCCTGGTTTTATCTGAATTACATATAGCGCAAGCACACACACACACACACACACACACACATACACACACACACATACACACACACACACACACACACTCATAATATAATACCTATGATTTAATTACCAATATACCTGGATGTTGAATACTTATAAATGGACTGAAATGGACATTGGTTTGCCCCACACCCATTTATCACTCTCTTCCCATGTTGATAGTTTTACAGGGTATAAATCTCATCATTACAACATGGAATCTATTAGGCTACCTTGTTTTGTCCCCCTGCTGTGGATTCGTTTTAGTGATTTCGGTCTTGGAAATCACACGCATGTGTTCATAACATGGATTCCGAGCGGAGTCTCACGGTGGCATGCAGTGAGTCGTTCCCTTTTCTCATGCTGATGTGGCAGGAAAAGCATATTCTGAATTGGCAGCTGGTGCAGCAGCTCCAGATTTAGCAGCGTCTGAACTGTGACAGGAATGGCATACTTGTGTCTCCAGTAGCGGTGGCAGTCCTGTGGCAGCCGCAGTGTCTGGACTGTGACAGGAATGGCATACTTGTGTCTCCAGTAGCGGTGGCAGTCCTGTGGCAGCCGCAGTGTCTGGACTGTGACAGGAATGGCATACTTGTGTCTCCAGTAGCGGTGGCAGTCCTGTGGCAGCCCGCTGGCTCTGCTTCCTCACTGTGGTGGCAGTAGCGGCTGCCCTGTTGTGCAGGGGCTGCAGCATGAAGAAAAGTCGTCTGGGGAAGCTCCGTCTGGAGTTGGTTTCTTCAGCCCTCATCATGGCTCAGTGACTTTTATACACGTCCCTGAGGAAGGTTCCTTCAGCTTAAATTAAAGTTGATCCTATTGATTAGAAGCGTGAACATTAAATAATAAATCAGTTGTTCTCCCACTTCCCATGTCCACTTGTGTAGGGGCTGAATGTGATACGACAGAGATTCTGCTGGCCACGCGATCCTAAACCACCTACACTGCATTCATATCTGCACAGTTCCTTGGAATTAGTAGTCAAATTCTCATCACAACCTGTAGACACTAATAAACTGACGTACATATACACAGTAACCACCAGGCTGAGCCCAAGGCAGGGTGTGGGAAGAAAAGTCGGAAAACAGAAGCATCTTGTAATTAGGACAGATGGAGTATTGTAAAATACCTGAACAGCTGATATGTGGAATAAATATATCTCATTGTTTGTGCTCTGATGCACAAGGAACAGTCAAGAATTCAGTAGGCTATGAGTCAGGGCAGGACAGGCACAATTTCTTATTTCTTATACTATCTAATCATAGCATTTACATGGTACTTCAATATAATAGACCTTCAAAATATGCTAATTAAATCAATAAGTGGGTATATTTGAAATTTAATGTTAAAAAAAAAAAAAAAGGAATCTTTCAGTAATTTTAATGGCTGTTTTAGACAGCTTTTTTCTCCAGAGAATTGTTCCTGTCCTGGTGTGTTTTCAAGCAGAATCATAATAATTGCTTACTGGAAATACTGCCAACTACAGGGCTGCGCTTGGTGAGAAGGACCTTAGAGGGTTCTGTGCACCTGAATAGGCTTCTTGACTTCTGCAGTCCAGAACTCCTGGGGGCTGCTGAGATGAATGACGAAGAGACCTTGTAGTGAAATAACCCCACATACTTTATGTGCTTGGATCGTGTTCATCTGGACTGTGAACACGATGAGACTATGATGTCCAGACTGTGAGGTGCAGTCCACACTGACCTCTCCTCATCTGTTTCAATCTTTCTACTAGCGTGTATTACCTAGAATCTCATACAACATCATGTCAAATTTCTAAATTTGCCACTGATTCCTTTTCATTTCCTCAACTAAAATGAAGCAATAATTTTCTATACAAGGGACCCTTTTCTAAATGCACAGCACCATCTACTCACTCTCCCACATTACTCACACCACGTCTACTCTGTTTCCCTTCTAAACTGTCCTTCAAATTCCAGCTCCCGGGATGTCCCCAGACTCTCCATCCCATATCCTCAATTCAAGGGGTTTGTTGCACTCTCTTGATTTGTTTTTCTCTCTTCCATACCCCGGAAACTCTTTCACAGCAGTAAGTGGATGGGCTCCCTGCACTCAGCTGGATGGGCTCCCTGCACTCAGCCGGATGTGCTCCCTGCACTCAGCCGGATGGGCTCCCTGCACTCAGCCGGATGTGCTCCCTGCACTCAGCCGGATGGGCTCCCTGCACTCAGCCGAGCAGCAAGGGGGTGGGCTCATTGCACTCAGCTGGGTTTCAGGTTCTCTGTCATTCACTGTCTCAGTTTCTACAAAAACATTTGTTCTGTATATTTTATCTATTTTGTGTTTGTTTTTATTTAAGATAGAGACAAATTTATATCCACCTTATCCAGAAGTAGAAAATGTAAATATTTCCACTGAAATTTTATAGAGTACTGAATTTTATCAGGAATATTTTAGAAGCGAACTCATTGAGACAATTTAACTATTTGAGTAATTTCTTACGAAGTACTATTAAGCAATTGCCATTTTTTTTCTTTTTAGTTTAGTAAAATATATTTCATCAGGGTTTATTATTCAGTACGTAAATTATAATTAAGATTCGATTTATCAATCCTTTTATCCCTATCCAAAATTGGTTATAATAGCATCTGCCACTGTGAGTTTTATTTTGCGGCAATTGTTAGTAGTTATATTCAGTCAAATTTTCACGTATCTAAATTATCTTATGAAGATTTAATTCTTAATCACTTTTATGCTCAAAATAAATTTATTTAGTAAAATTGTGACCATTGAGAGATTTTAGTTAGTCATTTCAGTAATTCTGGTATTCTGTTCTAACCAGTGAATGACATTATATGCATACCCATTTTTTAACTTATCCATTAGGAAACTACCAATACGTCCGTGAGAAGGTAAGAATGACAGAGACCAAAAGCCCCAAAAGGAGAATGAGGAACAAAGGAAAGAAAGGGAAGAGAGAGAGGGAAGATGGAAAAATAAACTATTTGCTGCCACGTACTGGCTGCTAAGCCAGGTACTGACAGGTTCCCTACTTTTTTTTTTTTATTCACACATAGTAAAAGCTGATTTATTTGATGCATACAATTATTCCAGGCAATGTGAATTAACTACGACTTAAAACAGTTCTATGAGCTATTACATTTCCAAGTGAATTAAAAAATGTGCATGAAAGTAAAATCTAGATTTTGTCAGGATATTTCTAATATACCCAAGAAAATGAGTTGGAGGCATATCACACATTCTATCTTAAAAAGTCGTGGCCACCTTTTGAGAGACAGTGGTGCCATTAATGTCATTTTACTTGAGGGAGAGAATTTTGTGGCACTGTGATGCTTTAATGTGCATTTAACCATTTTTGTCAGCTTCTTCATCTATTTCTTTTTAAATTTTTTTTTCAAAGTCTCAAAAAATAGACAACTAATATTTATAAATAAAAATAGAAGACAATTTCAAAAAACAGATCATGCCAAGTCATATAGACAATAGAAAAAGAAGAAATACTTCAAATTCACTCTACTTCATCTGGCTAAACCTGATATTAAAATTGGAAAAAGTATATTATTGTAAAGGAAAATCACAAACATTATTTCACCTATAAATGAGGATGCAATTTCCTAAACAACATATTAGAAAGTTGAGTTAAAAATTACTGTTCAAATAATGTACTTTGGGCAAAATGAAATCTAACTTATGTGAGAATTAATCGCTATTTTCTTTTCTTTTCTTTTTCTTTCTTTTCCTTTCCTCCACCCCCGCCCTCCTTCTCTACCTAGCAGGTTCCCTACCTTTGACCTCAGAGTACCTGAGGACAATACGTGTGTCTTTGGATTAAAATTCTACAAGGTTCTCCACTAATCTAAAGACGATGCTAAGCTTCCACATGCGTCCCTAAGACCTGGGTGGTGTAATTCATTATTTCCCCTTAGTACTGGACCATGATTCTTCCCTCCATAGCAAAGGGTACCTTTCCCTAGTGAAATACCATTTCTCACATGATGTGTTTCTCTTTGAAGATGCTACACTCCCCCATTGTTGAAGCCTCCTGTTTACACCACTGCTCTCAGATTGAAGTAATTTCCTTTGGGAAACTGTCTCTCGCCATTCTGCACTCAAAAGACTGGGTTCAGTTTCCATGTTACCTGTTACCGCAGGGCCTTCAATTTCCCTTACAATGAGATTAGGCTGTGTGCTGCCCGGTTATTTATCGGTTCTTTTATCTCGGCTGTGCAATTTAAAACAGCAGAGCTTTCCTCATCTTCATCATTGAGTAGTTAGCACTGAATGCAGCAATTGGCCTAGAACAAGTGCTGGGAATTATATGTACTTACCTGAGGGCTTCTCATTCTTTCACACGACATTATGTTTCTATGAGTCAAGTGATGTCTCAGTATTTGCGTTGTTATAATCATACCGCAGCATCACTCAGATTGTATCCTAATTAAATTAGGCACAATAAAGTGAAGGTTTACACCCATGGAAATTATATATTTTTTTAAAAAAAGACGCCTAACTTGTTAAAGGGAAGAAATAGTTCTTGCTATTTTAATTACTATGTCTTCTCCAGATAGCAACGTGATCTATTAGGATACATGGCAGGGGTTTCCATGACACAGGCATTTACAAAGGACCCCCCCTTTGGCACATATTCATTGGTTTTATCAGTTCTCCCCCAAACTGCAGGCATCTGAGGCTGCACCACTGCTTTGCCTCAAGAGGTCTGTAATGCTAATGAGTATTGATGACATGGATGTATGAGTCACAAAGAAGCTGGTAATTTAAGCTCTAAATCTAAAGAGAAGGAACCAATGTGATTAGAAGGAAAGAAAATTAACTTCCCAATGTTAAGTGTGTTGCAGCTTGTTTCTGAATAAGCTTGTTTTAACACATCCGTAATTCTCAGTGAACATGATTTAGGAAGTAAGGAAGGAATGCAGGCAATCTTGTGAATGGAAGGTTAGAGAATCCGAAAGTCTCATATGACCTCAGTTGTGTGTAGTACATCCATTGAGGCTGTGAATAGTGAATAGTGAATTGCAATATTTTTTAACATATATTTAACCCTGGTTTTCATCTCCTCAAAGGTCCTCTATTGAAAATGTCACTTAAGAGAGAATCTGTAAGGCCAAAAGCCTGATGCCGTGTTGGATTGTTTGCTTTAAATGTGTAGGTATATTTTATTTTCTTTGTTTTAATACTATGAGCAAAGCCTTAATAAACCAAAACTGAAGTTTTAATGCAGACAATCCAGGTATCAGCCCACACATAAACGCTCCTTTTATGGAGGGTGGGGTGGAGAGTGAGTGGACATGGAGCTTTCCTGATGCCGCTGAAACCACCTCTTAGAGTCGGCTGTGTTATTGTAACATACAAAAACAATCTTTTCTAAAACATGAACCCTGAATGGTGACTTCTTGATATTGAACTTCAGATTTATTACCTGTTTTAATCAAAATGGCTGAGTTCTGACATCTGGAAAAAGAAACACTACTGCTGGATCCTGGATACTGACAAACTATTTTTATTATGATATTTCTGGCGACACACACCGCATGCATATTCATGGCTTTGGAAATGCTTCCTATTTCTATAGATTCATTCCTCATTTGCAGGTGTGATTATGGATTCATGAATACAGCTAATCACTTCTAATATGTACAGCAATCCAGCCACTGAATTTAAATTTTCCTTGATTTTTGAATGAAGCCATGGTCCTGAAGGAAGCTCATGGAGTTATATAATCCAGAATAGCCTTCAGGAATAGAGAGAGCTGAACATAAATGCTGGTTTATTTGGAGGTTACTCCAGATTACACTTGAGAATGACTCCAGGAGCCGCTCCCCTGTCCACTCACTGGCTCACCCCCCTTCCACATACCGTGTGTGAGCACCCACACGCCTCCTGGAGATGCGGCATGAGCACACAGCCTAAAATCAAATAGATACCTGTTTATTTGAGAAACAATATAATATTTTCTTTCCTCCAGGTTGAGTAACATTCTAACTCTCTTTCAATTAAAGTTGTCACAAAATATCTGCAAGACCATGGCCTCAACTTACATTTCAGGAATTTGTTTCTTCATTTTTTTCAAAAATGTTAGAAATATGTCTTTCTTTTCACTCCTGATCAACATAGGTATAAAACTTGATTTGATGAGCATATATCTCCACAAAGGGGCAGCACAGAGGGGCTTTCCCCTTTATCCATGCTGCACAATCGAATCCTTGAAATATTTGGAAATGTAGGAATTAAAAGTACCCCCAATAGCATTGAAATTGGTTCTCTGGTATAAAAGGAAAATGAGAGAACGTTCTGTGATTTTGTGACTTTCTGATGCTACAGTGGATGCAGCCCCTCCCGTTAGACACCGGCCAGCACCTAAACCACAGCTGCCAAAGTCCTCACAGCCACCAGACTCCAGGCTGATTAAAAGTGGCTTCAGGCAGGAGAAGTCAACCTGCATACTCAAACAGCTCTCCCAATTGCTTCCCCCAGGTGCAGTTTCCAGCCACCTCACCTGCTTTGCTAGGTCGCAATTTAGCTTCTCATCCTGGCTCCTTTTTTGAAAAGCCCCTTGATCAAACCACACTTGCTCATGGTTTTCCCACAACTGCGCCTCTTGGATTCCAGTGTTTGCTCAGTTCTCTGCGTCCTATCCACATTCAGGCTTGCATATTCCGTGTGCACCAGACATGAGACCTCCAAGTCCAAACCCTGGGCAGAGAAAACAGAAGGGGAATACGCCTGGATGGGTTGCCTCTGTGGGGGGGATGATCTCATGGATTTTGACACAATGGTTGATTTTGTCATGTAAGGTATCGATTCTGTTAATTTTTCCTTAATTTCTTGCACATGGAAAACTCCAATTTATTGTCGTTTTTGGTTTTGATTTTGTTGTTTTTATTTAACACAAATAAAATCACACAGGTAGATTCTAACACAAGTAGAATCACAAAGGTGTGTAATTACCTCAGACCCACACAGTTAGTAAATGCTGAAGTCAAGACTTGATTCCAGAGACTGGATATTATTATAAATTATTTTACACCCAGTACATTTTTGTTGAACTGAATTCAACTGAGCTGGTGAGAGGATGCTACTCACAAAGGACGGACCTTTGGCAGGAAATCAGCACACATGTGTGTCAGTATGGAGTCAGGCCCCAGTCACCAAGTCATAATTACATATTGGAACAAGTACTTGGGGTGCTGGGCAGAGTGAAGCTGACCCTAGTCTAAAGAAATTATACCAAGAAGATCAACAAAAGGATTCAAATACAAAGGAACAAGGCAGATGTTGAATTTCCAAAATAGGGATGAGGAAAAGGAATACATTGTGATAAGAAATGCACATTTGGAATCCATTTCTTTAAGTCCTTTCATCTCAGATCAGAATTTGTTATTGAAACTTCTAAGAATGGAACTGTGATTATGGGGAAAGAAAGGTTGAAAATATTATTAACAAAAACAGTCCATACACTGTATAGAGATCTTTCACAAGTCACACCAGATCTGCTAGAACATGGGATCCTTTTAAACAACAGCAATGACAGAGTAATCTTTAACTCATATTTATATCATTCAGAATTTTGTTCATTAGTAGTCTGGAATGATCATAAGTTTGATGAAATGTCCCAAGCTCTGTGGTTTTAAACTATGTGGCACACATCTGAAGTATATTATAAGTTTCCTTTTTTTCCCCTTTTATTTTGCAATATAACAATTCTAGACTTTGAGAATTGGGAGAACCTTTATTTTGATGATGACCAACCAAGAGAACAGAGATAAGAGAACTTAGCTCAACATCTGACCTCTTCTAAGATGGATCACCTAGCACAGGGGTCCTCAAACTATGGCCCACGGGCCACATGCGGCGGTGTGAATTGTATTTGTTCCCGTTTTGTTTTTTACTTCAAAATAAGATATGTGCAGTGTGCATACAAATTTGTTCATAGTTTTTTTGTTAAAAACTATAGTCTGGCCCTCCAATGGTCTGAGGGACAGTGAATTGGCCCCCTGTTTAAAAAGTTTGAGGACACCTGACCTAGCAGTTGCCAGCGTGCATTTGAAAGACAGATCGCCTGGGTGCAAATCATTCCTCCACACCACTGGCCATTGATGTGATTGGGGAGCTTGCTGAAGCTTATGTCCCCCCATTTCCATAACTGTACACTAGGGGTTATTAAAAGTGTGTATCTTGGTGGTCCCTGTGGCTCAAGGAGTAGGGTGCTGGCTCCATATACTGGAGGTGGCAGGTTCAAACACGGCCCTGGCCAAAAACTGCAAATAATGATAATAATAATAATAATAATAATAATAATAAAAAGTGTGTATCTTATAGGGTTGCTTTGAGGGTAAAGTGGCAGATATTCTGAGTACTCACCGCGCGGTGCATATTAAGGGCTCAGTATCAGTTATTATAATAGGCACAAAATCAGTATCAGTTGGCTTACTCCCTCTCATCTTTGCATGCAAAGATAATACATGGAAAATCCATATAAATGGAGAATGAAAATAGGAGAATTGTATATTCCTCAGAGAAAGTAACTTGTAGCTGTCATAATCATTCATAACGTTCACTGTATTTACTGGAGACTGAACATGGTAGAAGCAGATAGAAGGGCAAAGATCTGAGCCCTTGAAGTAGAAGATGTAGACTTCCTCACCTTTCTCAGCTATTTAAAGACACAGCAATCACCAGGCTAAGTATCTTTTCTTTGGCTTCTTACTGTCAACCCTTGCAAGAACCTCCATTAAAATGGCACTATGGACAATGCCAACTCTCCCACATTTGTATGGCTTTCATGTAGGTGAAAGTAACTAATTATTAAGTAGCCATATCTTACAAAGGAAAAGAAAGAGTTATCATTATAAGTGCAGAAACTCAGAGTAATTTTCTCAAGAAAAAATACAGAAACTACATGTATTTTTCATTTCTCATTGACATTTTTCCAAAGACTAGCTGTGCAAATGAATTAAAATATTGGCAATCTCCAATTTTTTGTGAACAGTTTATTCTATTCTTCTAATATTAAAAAGTTCTGACTAACTTTGTTACTTCATCCACAAAAAGATGAACAGATGTCAGGCTCTAGAGAAGATCAACAAAAATACACCAACAAACACCTGCACAAATGTAAAGAAACAAAAAATGAGGCAGGTAATACCAGATCTTCCAAATATCCAAACTTCACCTCATAAGGCTCCTTTATAAATAGGAAATACATGCATAAAATTTAAAACCTTTGATTCAATTAATTAAAATAAATTGGAACCCTTTTTAGGTACCCAACTCTGTTAGACAGAATAATGAGCCCTCCAAATACAGTCTGTATTCCAACTGCCTGAACGTGTGGATAATTTACCTTACATGGTAACAGGGAGTTTGCAGGTGTGATTAGTTTAGTACCACTAGACCTGATTAGTACTCTGGGTGGGTGGAGTATAATGGCAGAGGCCCCTATAAAAGTGGAGCTGAGAGTGAGTGCTGGAGAAGTAAACGTGACATTGAGGGCAGAGGCTGGAGAGATGCCACTACTGAGGCAAGGCTAGGAGCAAGGATCCATCAGTCAGTCGCCCTTAGAGACCCCAAGGAAACACAGCTTCACCGACACCCCGAATTCAGCCCTGTGAGACCTTGGACTTCCAGGACTATAAACAAGTAAGCTACAAGCTCGTGGCAATCTATTACAGCTCAAAAGGGAAACTAATCTGTTCTTGGTTGACATGATCGATGTCATTAGGACCAGATGATTTGAAGGTACCACGTGCACAAGTTGGATTTATATAAGGTAAACAGAACACTTAGTTTTTTACTTCAAACTGCGAGGGGCAAACGAAACATGTGTACAGTGGTCAACTGAAGGGAAAATCAATCCTGGATAGAATTAACAAGAAATTCAGAATGTAGACAAAAATGCAACATAGATATAAAAACTAAACCCTTGCTACAATGGAGATTTCTATAGAACCCATTGTTATCATTATAAAATCAGTTCCAAAACATAAAAAGCCTTTATTTATGAGTTTACAGATTACTTACTGATTACAATGTTAATATTTTCACACAAAATCCTAAAAATGGAATATTTCCCTTTCACACTGACAGGTAAATACAGTGGCCACCATTGTCTATTTGCGTTAGCACTCCACAGTTCAGAATTTGACCTACTAAAAAGACAGGCTTAATCGTGATACTACTTATCCAAATCCTCAATCCGAATGACAGCTTAAAACATGGGTTTTATTTAAAATAAAACATACAAAATTTCAAAACCTACATTGACTTACCAGTATCTCAAGGAAGAGTCTCTTCCAGGCATTGGGATGGTTTGTTGAATAGCAAATCTCTTTGAAAAAAATCAATTCTAACTTGTAGTAGAATTGGCAGTAAATTGATTCATGGTCAGATGAGATCAACAAAGACGCTTGGCAAATTCAACTGGATCATCAGTTTCAGTCACTGTGTAATCTCTTAACTGATGGATCGGCTCAGTTCGTGGCTGGCTGACTGGCAGATACTGTGTCACCCGAGGCCACTGACGAACGTGATAGTTCAGACAATCGGGGTTCACAGGATGAATGAGAAAACAAAGGAAAAAAATATGTCTGCCCATGAACAAGAGCAAAATGTAGAGAAATTGGAGCTGTATGATTAAGACTGCCTGGCTGTCGGATATAAGTTGGGGATTCAGGTCTAATACAAAATCCTTTTGCATTGTACCTTCCAAAATTACAGTTACCAGTAGTAACCATGACATTTGGGGGACAGAGAATGTGCTCCTAACCACTGCTATTCTTTCCTTTTCAGAGAACTCAGGTAAGAACTTTGAATGCTTTGACAATTTCTTTTGCTTTATTATCTCTCTATGATGGAATTGTAATTTGAGATATATTTTCAGTTTTCAGCCTCTATAAAAGTGTCAGAAGCTAAGAGAAAGTTGAAAATGACCTATGCATTTCTTCTATCTTGGGATGAGGATAAAGATCATTTGTTTCACACTCCCTAAAGATGTATTTGATAGTAACTAACTGTGATACAGATGTGGGTCACACAGGGATGCTTCCATGCCCACAGGCTCCGGAAACAAGGCTTAGTGAGAAAGTACAAGCCCATTACTCAGATATCAAAATGGATTTTTAGCCAATTACCCCTCGCAATACTTTCACTCTACAGTAAATGATTTGGCATTGTTAAAATCCCTCCCCTAGTCACATACTGCTATAGAAATAAAATACCCTGTAAAACCAAATGGCCATAGTAGACATTAAAAAACCACCCAAAGTTATGCACCTGAGACTCAGAAAACATCATCTATTCTATAGGCCCTAAACCTTCTTCATCCAGTTTTGCTTTTGTCTCTAATAAACTGTGTTTGTCCTGCCTGTTACAACTATCTCTGCATACCCAGATGGAAGTGTTACGTTAATAAATATAGCTATTTATTAATAGTACTTTAGCAAACATCACTCTAGACCCCAAATCCAGACTGTTGAAATGTAAGACATCTGGAACTTTTGTACACATTTACCCACACTTTCTAGATCTATGTGCCCCAAATCTTTAAACAGTTTACATAGTTGATGAATATGATGACCTAATTTGTTCTATGGCTTTTCATATAGAAAAGAGGACTTGAAATTGTGAAGTTCTATACATGCCCAGCCTGCCTTCTGAATGCCCTCAACACAACCCTCCAGGTTCCTGACACTTTATTTTTTAATATCCTGAAGTGCTACAAGCAGCACACAGATACAAAGTCAATAATTTACTTGCATAACATTTAGCACTTTTTATTCTAACTTTCTCATGCAAAAAATATCAGTAAAAAAATACATCTTTTCCATGTAGATTTATAAAGGATGTAATTTCACACATACGCACAAGAGACCAAAATAAGGATTTAAGTTCAAGATTCTCTGAATTCATTACATTGTTGAGGTAAACACATTGATGTCGCTCATCAAAAAGAAAGTGGAATGGATCATTAAAATCCTTCCAAAATTTATCCATTTATAGACAAATCCATCTGTACTGACAGTCGCTCAGTTACATGTTTTTCCATAAACATGTGTAAATGTAGCAAGATTTAAATTGTCTCTCTACAATGAAAACACAATTTCGTTCTAGTTTCCTGATTGTATATTATACTTCTTCTGAATATTTGTGTTTGGTCCTTTGAGAGGTAATTGGCATTCATCTCTCATATGCAGTTTTATCATGTGCCTTTCTCCCAGTGCATTGAGTTTGGCTGTGAAAAATACAATAATCTTAAAATCCATTATTCTCATTTTGGGGATAATAAACTTGAAGGAATATTAATTTGTACTTGAAATGTATCTCTTGTCACTTAACCTAATTAGTTACTTTAGCTTGTTTCCTCAAGATTAGCACAAGAGGCTTCCCAAAATTTCTCTGAAAAAAAAAAAAAGACAGCATGGCTGTCTTTTTAATTATGGCTATTAAAAAGAATATAGTGGCATTGAAGAGGAGTCATCTGAAGCTGGAAAAAAATAGACTAGAATCATTATCTGTAAGTAGCTGTTATAATTTTCCCATAAGAGTAATTTCTTGTTGCCCAGTGGCGTACCTCAGCAATGGGAATCCTCCAGCTTTTGAAAATAGATTTAAAGAAAAGTGACCTAAAGCGCGCACACACACACACACACACACACACACACACGCAAATCTAACTGTTGTGAAGATAGAAAACTATAAGATCCAATGGAAACCCATTATTCATAAAACAGTCTAGTTATCAAAAATACATATTGTAAATAATATATTTTGAAAAGGAAATTAAGATTTTTTCAAGGCTTCACTGCTTGAAAACTGTGAGGAGATGGCAGACAACTATCAAGTAGTTGGCTTACGCACACTCAGTGGTAACAATGATACAAATTATGAGTAGAAAATACTAAATTGATAGTCACAGATAACTAACAATTTAGAAAACAACCATCAGGCAAACTTTGAGTAGAATTTAAATGGCGTATATAGATATCGTAATGCATAATCAATATTAAAATAGCGTCCCTGTCTTCCGTGTACTAACAACTTTATACTCTATTTTGACATATGTCTTATGCTATATAGTTGATCCTCTATTGAACTGTGAGCTTCTAAAAACAAAATATTAGTATAACTAATTTTTTGGGGGGGTATGTTCATTTTTTATTGTTGGGGATTCATTGAGGGTACAAGATACTAGGTTACGCTGATTGCGTTTGTTAGTTAAAGTCCCTCTTATAATTGTGTCTTACCCCCTAAAAGGTGTGTCACACAGGGAGACCCCACACTCTCCCTCCCTCCCTCTCTCTGCTCTCCCCTTCACCCAACTGTTTTCATTTTTTTAAATTCAGATTCCTATGAGGGCACATATACTTAGGTTATGTGGCATATTTTTGTGAGGTTTAAGTCTAAGTTGCAGTTATGTTCTTTACCTAAGAAGTGTAACATATACCCACATGATAGGCCCACTGGCTCTGGACTTACCAGCCCCTTCCCTCTCTCCCTCCTACTTGAATTTAATTGAGTTCTTTCCTCATGTGAGCCTGTAGTTGTTAATCTACTAGTTTCAATTTAGTACTGACTACATGGGATGCTTGTTTTTTTTCATTTTTGTGACACTCCAGTTAGGAGAATATACTGCAAATCCTTCCAGGGCGTTTACAAGTGACACAAAATTTCTACTTTTTAGGACTCATAGGCCATTATCAAATTTAAATGAAAATCACTAGATCAAATATTTTGCACATATCGTAGCATGTCTTAGATATCTAGTAAACAGTAGTGACTATTGCCTTATTTGATTTCACATATTGTTTTAACAAAATTTCAGAACTGTTCCAAAAAAATAATTCATGACCTCTATAGCATGTGTAGATCTTTTAGATCTAAGAGATCTAACAATGTCACTGGATAGCAATAAGCTAGTTGAGTTATTCAGTGTAAATAAGCATTGAAAAGGACAAAAGGGCATGTTAATAAAAATACAACCAAAACTTCATAAATAATTGTTCCAAAAATTATAGTTATATGTGTCTACTCCCTGAACTTCTTCAAAAGTGCAAACATAATGGTCAAAAATAAATATTTCATATTATCTTTCATTAGAAAAAGTTTCCACATAGCTTAAAGAAGATTCTCTAAATAAAATGCAATTTGGACAAAGTAAACCATATAAGGAAACATCATAGTATCTTGGAAGAACATGCAATGAGATCTTGCCTACATGATTTGGGGGAAATTATAGACCAAAATAAAATCTTCTCATTTTTAAAAAGTTAAAATCCATTAAGATTATATGATTTCATAGAATAAGGGATATTACGTTGCAGTACATGACGAAAAATTACTAAATATGCAGCATGTTTACAAATCTTAATTAATTTAATATGCCTCCCTAAGAATTTGACAGAATCATTAGACAAAATAAAATGAATGACATTATAGATTTGGACCACAATTTGTTATCCACTAAACACTGCCTAGGATTGATCTGGTGCTGGGAAATCTGAATAAATCTGAATAAATTTAGAAACGTATTCATAGTTTTGGCCTTATTCTTTTAATGTAATTGGGATAATGAAGAAATTAAGAACACAAATAGAGAAACAATCAGATTATAATAAGTCATACTCTTTAAGTAATTCTATAAACAAAGATACATAAAACTAAAATTATGAATTATTTTTAAAAGCGTGACAATGAGTATGTTTAGCATTAAAACTATATAAAATCCAAGTAAAATTTTATAAGCATTAAAACTATATAAAATTCAAGTAAAATTTTATAAGCATTAAAAATATTGGTATTCATAAAAATTTTGTTTTAAAATAAAAATTTTAAAACAAATGTTTGGAAACATCAACTAGAAAAAGGACAGCAAATCATAACTAGACAAAATTGAATTGTGACACTAATAGATATAAATTTGTACATTAATGAAATAAAAAACAAAACAAATATGTCAGAGGTAAATAGCATTGAGAGCAAGTTCTTTGACAAGAAAAATAACGTATACACATTTCAATGAAGGTTATTAGGGGAAAGTATAAAAACATGCAATTTCCATAACATCTATCATGAGGACTGAGAAATGACATGTGACCAGGATAGACCACAAGTATAAAGATGAAAATACTATAAACAATAGAATTCCAGTTCCAGCCATAACAGAGACAACACTAAGCTTCACAATTAAATGTATAAATGTTAGATGCAAAAAATGTACTTGAAACCGAAAGTCTGAATGCCATGGAAAGCATCCAGCACAGATGGGCTTAAAGAATCTCTGACAGAAAGAAAGTTTATACAGTGAGTGCAGCAGTCACCTCAGTTTTTTCCCCAATGTCACTGTCCAAATCGCAGGGCAGCAGGTTACAGACCAACAGGGGAAAGAACAGCATTAGAGACCTGGACACCCAGAAACGAACAGGTAGAGGACGAGCATTACAGACCTGGACACCCAACAACAACAACAACAACAACAACAACAACAACAGGGAGAACAGTATTAGAGACTGGACACCCAAACCCACATCTGGAGTAACCAAACTGTGGGGACCCCAGGATATTGAAAAGGTGTGAATAACATCAAGACCCCACTAAGCAGTTAGTAACTACTATTTACATAAAGGAAAATATCTGATAGGATTTAGGAAATACAATTTTCATGTTTCTTTTGTTGTTGTTGTTTGTTTGTTTGTTAGTTTGAGACTGAGTCTCACTGTCACCCTGAGTAGAGTGCTGTGGTGTCACAGCTCACAGCAACCTCAGACTCTTGAGCTCAAGTGATCCTCTTGCCTCAGCCTCCAGAGTAGCCGGGATTACAGGCTCCCGCCAAAACGCCTGGCTTGTTTTTCTATTTTTGTAGAGATGAAGTCTCGATTTTGCTCAGGTTGGTCTGGAACCCCTGAGATTAAGCAATCCCCCAACCTCAGCCTCCCAAACTGCTAGGATTCCGGGCATCAGCTACCAAGCCCAGGTTTAGTGTTTTGCTTTTTATTTTCTTTGTTTTGTTTTGTTGGTGTCATTTACTTCATTTTAGAGTTTGATTGGATTTTTAGCATTGATATTACTTTTATAATTAAAAACACTTTTCACTTTGTAAAAACAGAAAATAAAAGGAATTCTGGGCCTCTTAGAAAGTCAGCACGAGGGACACAATACTTCAAGACACATGTGGATCATTTGGTCTTAGGAAACATTATAGAGGAAAAGCTCAGTGTGGATTAAAACTCGTGAATGAGACTTTAGGCATAACCGCGTGCTTTGTAGGAAGTTTAGTTCATTATCTGCTTTTAACAAATGCAAAATGAAGGATGAAACCTGGTTCATTGCAGGGTAATAATTAGGACCATCCTAGTAATGGAGCTTGGTGTAGCAAACAGAGCTCAGGAAGCAACTAAAGTTTTGATGCACTTGGGACTTTCTCAGTTTCTTTCATATTTTTTTCATGTGATTTTGACAGATAAATTTTAAGAATTTTAAAAAAATTCATTTTAACACGTCAGCGTACTTTTTACAAAAATGAATTTATATCAGACCATATTTTAAACCAATTTCTGCTTTTAAGAAGACAAATTTAAATATAATGAAGCTGTCAAGATTTTTTCATGAGTTTAAGTGTATACAAAGGGCTGGCTGGCAGACAGGAAAAGTAAATTCTACTCGTTTTTCTTATATGTTAATTGAATTTCTAAAGTCATCATGAGGCTACGAGGTACAGTTTTTGCTTTTATGAAGGCAAGATATGCCAGATTCACAATGGCCTCTACCAACTATTTGAAAAAGTATTCGTAAACTATTTCCTCTCTTTCAATTAGTCTTTAATTTAAACTATTGTGACCTATTCTTACTAAATGTGGTAACAACAACAAAACCTCCCTAGAAGAACACAGTAAAAATAATTAGGTAAAAATTTACCATTTGGATGTCAATTTATTTAATACAACTGTATTGAGATCACAAAATACCTACTCTGGTTCTGAGTGCTGAGAATACAGAAATGGATAAAATGCAGCCTCTTTCCCTCAAACATCCTAATTTAACCCTGAGGATAATAATAATGTGATAATCATTATAAGAAAAAGTAATGACTTATTATGGAAATGTATTTCTAATATATAATTCCAATAAAGAGAAGTTATTTGCTATGAAAATATATATAAAGACCTACTATGACTTAAGTCATATCGCTTAGTACTTAGTCATATCCTACTATGACTTAAGTACTGCCTTACAAAGTATATAATTCACCTGGCCTCAAACAAAACCATTTAACTCAGTAGAGATTGCAACTTCTGATTCAATGTTTGGTTTCCATCAAACTTGGTGTGCAATCATTTTTTGTGGTGACTCACCTCTGCTAGTTGAGTGCCACATTGGTGATTATATCTCACTAATTATTTTAATTAAGATCAAAGAAAATAGCATCTGTCTATACTACATTTTACAGACCTCATAAATATTTTTTTTAAGCAATGAATAAAAATTACACCTGCTCAGTTTTCCAAAATGCCTTCCTTTAACTCTATATCATACAAGGATTTGTGGTAGTATTTGGAAAATAAGTATAATGAATGTAGTGTTCATTACGCTGGGCAGAACGCCCTCCCTCTGACATGTCCAGAAGTTGTAATTACATTAGGTTCTATATAAGGAGGAACTAAGCTGACCCACAGGGAAATTATCTTTTGTTATTCATTTGAGCTAATGTGAGCACAAGGAGTCTCCAAAAATGGAAGAATGAGACTAATAGGAGAAAAAAATGTGAGGACTATAAGAAAGGAAGGAGAGAGGGAGAAGGGTGAGTTACTATGAATGATAACGTCTTTGCTTAGTTATATATACGTGTACAGATGGAGACCCTAAAGATAAAGGAAAATGGGAAGAAAACGTAAATTGTAAAGTCATTATACAAAATAAGAAGGACCTTTCCAACTTGAATTTGGCCATGGGGTAGGGTTTAGAAACTTGTTTTTAATCAGAATTGTGTCCCAGTGCTATTTACACTAATAATACACTCTCTAAACTGTGTAGAGAAAATATTTATGTGGATGATTGCTGTCTTAAAAATTTTCCCAAACTTGGATTTTATTCTACATTTAAACTCTTATCCTTTTGTTCTTTTTGTGAGTCCTTTTGGAAACTATGAGCATTCTTGCTCTGACTTTATACCATTTATAGCACATGCTTAGGGATTGATATTTGCAGCAGATAACAATCCATCTCATGAATATCAGAAACAAGAGATTTAGGTTTAAAAAAAAAAATCAGCCTGCTGAATTTGCTGGCATACATTTTAGAAAATTTGAATATTCCCAAAGAGCAAAGTATTCTGAACTTTAAGCCTATTGATATTTAGTTATGTCTAACATATCCTCAATAGATTTATGAATGTATTTGCAAAGCATTTTAAGGTCACTTTTTAAAAAAAGCTATCTCAATCACTTTTTGAACTTACATATTATAAAAATAGCTTATACAGAAATAGAGCTTTGCAAAATAGCACTGTTACTGTCACCTCAAAATAGCAAATAACAAAAACAAAATAATAACTGTTTCTACAGTGCAATATACTCAAGTATTTTCCTTGATGTCTTGACTTTGTACATACACAAATAATTTTGAATTCCAACAAGTGAAATATGGAACATTAGGGAATGATGAACATGTGGACATTTCTAAACAAATTTTTATTTTACCTTTACTAAAACATTATTTGTTTGTTGTATATATAGACTAAAAATAACTGAAATTCACAGTGATTTATTCTATGAAATTGTTTAGAATCTGATTATAATAATTAAGTGGCATTTAATTAAAACACTTCTTCTAAGTGGGTTTTTGCTGCTTCACATTAGCTGGCTCATTCGGATGATCACATATTGTTTCCGTTTGTGATATCATGTATAATGGGAGTAGTCTTGGTTTCTGAATTTTAATAAGCTCTGTACAGCTGTTCACTGAACACCAAGTAGCTGATGAGCAAACATTAGCTAAAGTGGGTTATGAATCAAATATTAAACTGCATTTTGAATTACTCTTTTCTAAATTTTTATCAACTCCAAGTATTAAAGTTAGTTGCTCTTATTTAATAGTAGCACAACAGAAACATATTTTAAATTGAAGCTCTCTTTGAAGACTTGATCATTTATCTTTCTTCTCATGACCTTTCTTCTGTTAAATATCTTTCCATATGAACCAAAGCTCTCCAAATACTCAGTGCATTGCTATTCTAAGTAGATACATTTTTCACAATCATCCTTTTTCCCAATGTAGAATTAGAATAAAAATGTTAGCTTTTCCAAAGAACAGAGAGAGGGAAAGAGGGGAAAGGGGTGGAGTCTCAGTGTGTGACACACCGTTTGGGGCCAAGGCACAATTGTAAGAGGGACTATACCCAACAAATGTAATCAGTGTAACCTGGTTCTTGTACCCTCAATGAATCCCCAACAATAAATAAATAAATAATGAGACTCTTAATTCAAAGATTGCTTTTGAATCACTTTAAGGAAAACTTAGAATTAGGACATTTCACAAATTTTTTACAACACCCCCCCCAAAAAAAAAGAAAAGAAAGAAAAATGTTAGGTACACCTTTAACAGGGCTGCTAATAATTGCTCTATCATTTTGTATGTCAAATAGACATATAGGCAAACGGCATTAAAACATTTGTTCCATTGTTTAGATGAGGAAAAAAATATATCCATATCTTATTCCCAGTCAAAAATTACTTTCTGCATTTTTTTCTTATTTATTTTGTAGTGTTGGTCTAAGGAATATCATAACACTTACCTTTGTCTGGATTTTGACTCCAGCTATAGAACTCCTGCCAGATAGGTTGGATTCTTTGTATGCTCCATAACACCAAAATAATTAGTCTGTACTCTAACTCTGCATCTTACTACAGACGGGAGACTGGCCAGTTCAGAGAAGACCGACCAGTGACATTAGAAAAGAATTAAAAAAAAAAAAAAATTTGAAAATAACAGCACATGGTTTTCCCAATGCCTACAGCAGAAGAAAATTCATCTGTCCACCAACAGCCTTCTCTGGCATAGGCTTAAAAGAAAAAGAGGAAGCAAGAGACTAATAGTCAGAGCTTCCTCAAGGGCAAAGTAAAATAAAGAGGAGAAGGGTAGTACAGTGTGACTTCAGAGTACACTTCAATATTGTATCTTATAAGGACTCTGGCAGCCTTACCGTCTCATGTAAAGATGGGACAATTCCTGAATATCACTAACTAGGAATTGTGACTTCACTACTAATGAGCCATATAATATTTCAGAAAATGATTAATATAAAACACCACCACTTCCTCTGTCTATAGCCTGGATATCTGGGGTATTCAACCTTTAATTTCTTTGCCACACATGGGAAGAAAAAGAGTTGTCACGGGGCCATACATTGAATCCCAAAACGCTAATGAAAGCTGATAGGCAAAAAAAAAAAAAAAAAAGTCTGTGCACACTGTTTGTGATATCCTACACCACAGAGAAGCCAACAACTGTCCTCACTACATCAGCAGGCTGCCCATGGGCTGCAGGTTGGACACCCCTCAAGACAGTACATGTGGAGGTTCGGTTGTCTTTTTTGTTTAATCTTAGAGCCCATTGATTTTTCCTTCTAGTACTAAATACAACTTTGTTCACATTTAAAACAGAGGTTGATCAAACCAATCAACATAGCTTTCACCTCATTTACTTGATTATTGTGTTAAGACATCTGTGTTCTACAGTTGACAGATTTGGCTTGTACCCTTGCCGTATGCTTCGTAGGTGTGGTTGCACCTTTTACCTTCCACGTGAGATTGTATTAAAAAAAAAAAAAAAAAATCAACACATGCATCCCACATATGCATAAATGTATTCATGATCTATGTGTATTTGACTTAATAAAATAAAAATAATAATAAAATAGATTGAACCAAATAAACCTCTTTATTTACTTATATATGGTCTTCCTGAGAAAATATTACTAAATGAGAGAAACTATTAATTTTTATTAATAAAAATCTCCATTGCTTAAGCAATAAATTACAAATTTAATACTTTTGGTTTTCCTCTACATAAATAGATATATGTTTATAGTTAAATACAAATCTACATTAATGAATTCTCATTCACAAGATTTGACCTAGAAGTGAAAGGGATGGTACATTTCTTTTCACATACATTAAGTTACCAACTTCAAAATAATTCTAAACAAAGAAGTTTGAAAATATTTTTATCAATGAACACTGCTATACAAACACATGTTCAAACATTCATACATTAAATAACTCAGATATAATTTAGCAAACCAAAGTTTATAATAAACCATAATAATTCAGTATGCATTCTCATTCTATTACTTTGTCTAAAATCTCTAAAGGGAAGAATATTTATTGAAAAAGCAGAAATCAATAACCAAATGTGGAATTTACCTAACCAGGCACACTTGTGACTCAGAATGAACCTGAAGCAATTATGCTAAGAAAACTCAAAATCTAATGAACATTTAATATTCATTTAATCATTCATTCAACAAATATTTAAACAGCTACTATGTGATAGGCACCGTGCTCAGTGACAACTTTTGAGAAGAATCTCATGATTCATAAAAACATACTTGTGATTCATTTTAATGATCTATATCAGTAGCATTACTTTCTCTACTATTTGGTCTTATTTAATTAATTCATTGGAAGAGTCATTTATTTAGTTAAAATCCACTGAGTGCTCTGGCGAAGACACTGGGCGTGAAGCCAGGATGTGAACAGGGAACAATGTACATTCTGTTGGGGAAAACGATTATCAGTAATCACACTCACAACAAATATCGTGCAAAGCGAGGGATGCGGTGCCACATGGGAGTGAACTTGCTCTGAGGAAAAATAAGAGTTAACATGTAAGGAGGTGAAGAAGGAGTATTTCATGGCAGGCTAAGCATTTGTTCGTAGACCAGAACATCACAGAGTAGCACACTACAGCAAGTAAAAGAGAGGGGCGGTGTTTCTGGAGGGGAGAGAGCCTTCTCGTTAGACAGATGTTGGCTGAGCCTACTCTGCTGTTCTAGCTGAGACAGCACAACAGGGAGCAGAACAGAGCCCATGCACTCATGCGTGGAACTCACACACTCTTTGGGGAAAGGACAAGAGGTGATCAAAACTAAGTCAATGATAGGTTGGGTAATAAGAGCTTTGGAGAAGAGTTACATGTAGTAAAATCCATAGTGAATATGAGAGGAGGGTGGAGGTTTGCTGTTTTGTTGGAAATGGTCTAGCAAAGTGATTAAGAGCACTGGCTCTAGACAGAATGCCTAGATGTTACTTAACATTAAAACTTTCAATGCTTGAAGTATTTATAAAAGGTCTCAATATGTACATGATTTTTTTTTATCACTCAAAAAGTGTGGCTCATCCTCACCATTACTCTTTTCTCACACTCATCTTTATTGCTACTGTTATCTAAGATAGCATAGGAAGATGTCATTGGAAAAGTGAAATTTAAAAGACATTGAAAGGACACGGTAAGGATGTCAGATAAACATCAGTCATCAGCTCTTACAAACTGCCTCCAGAGAGTGACCTCTCATGAGCCGGGTGGGCGAGGAGGGAGAGTCCAGCTGAGTGGAAAGGCAGGAAATGAAGAAAGAGAGCCAAGAAAGACAGGGAGAGACACAAAGAAAGAGACAAGAGACAGGATGGTGGCGGGAGGACTGATGCAGCGGATGGCTGGGGCCAGCGCCTGAACCGGGAAACAACTTTATTTATACAGTGTCTTAACAAGGTTGGGTAAATCTCAGTACACAGGGTAGAGATCATCCTTAAAGAGGAAAACATGTGTGTGTCTGCTGATAATGTATGCATGGGCCACATGACTTCTGGCAGGTGGAAAGAAGGTGTTGTAAAGGAGGAGAGTGGGTGGCGGACACTCCCTGAGTATTTTCCAAACTGTGGGGGCCCTGCCGGCCACAGCTGGCTGCCCACAATCAGGGAGAACATTATC
The DNA here is from genome assembly GCA_963574355.1 of Loris lydekkerianus. Lineage (NCBI taxonomy): Eukaryota > Metazoa > Chordata > Mammalia > Primates > Lorisidae > Loris > Loris lydekkerianus. The sequence continues at coordinate 10,442 of CAUYPK010021505.1, read as the reverse complement.
ACAATGAGAAAAATATCACAATGTGATATTTCATTTGTATATACAAATAGAGATGTGGAAGATGATTTAATATGGGTCTGAAATTCAGAGGAAAGTTACAAGTAGGTGTTATACACTGCAGAGTCCACCTCGCCATATCCATATAAGGTATTTCTGCCACAGTGGTAAAGAAAAGTTGTGTGAGAACTGAGCCTTGTATAGAGTGTAAGTATCTTATCACAATAACTAAGTAAATGAGATGAGGTACATATTACCCAGAGGGACGTAAGTGTTCCTAATTCTATATGAAATCAGCACATTGTACCCCATAAATGCATTAATGTATACATGATCTATGTGTTTATGATTTAATAAAAGATAAAATAAATAAATAACAATTTAAAAAGGTAAAGAAATGGAGACACAAGTCAAACAGGTGCCCAGGGTGGTTCCTTTTTAGTTGGAAAGAAAAGATTCCCCCATGGCAGGATTCTATCTCAAATTATCAATGTGAGCGTTTCCTGTGTACTTTCCCCTCAGCTCCCCCGTTTCCCCAACTCACATGAGGGAAAAATATTAAAAATGTGCAATTATGAGAGACAAAGATTGTCTTTTTAGATGCACAATTAACTGTTAAGATTTTATTCTCACCTCTGTGAGACTAGGTAAAAATGGCGTCCTGAAGTAGAAGGAAAAAGGAAAACTTACAGGGTACTGAGAAAGAAAGCTGGAGAGACGATGAGAGCAGGGGTTGAGAACTTTAAAAGGCTCGCCCCTTCCCCACTTCAACAGTTCTGACAATTCCTAAGTCCTGCAGAATATTCTGTGGAGGATAGGCTAAGAGCGAGACATGATAAGAACATTCCGTGCATGTGAATATGTTCCAGGACGGAGCTGAACAGAATGGGTTCCACTCTCTGAGTGAGAAGCCAGGAAGTAAAATTGATCTATTTTGAGAGGAATTCAAAAATAGATCACATTAAGTAAAAAAAAAAAAAAAAAAAAAAAAAAAATTGTCTGTTAAAGCAAAAAGAAAGATCTCTGTTGTTCTGGTTGTTTAGTAAGAAAACACCCACATCTTAATGGCCTAATATTTTTCATTGCTTATGTTTCTCCTAGTTCTGTGTATTAACCGATCTCGGATCTGTAGTTCTTGCTACGTGCAGTTGTAGCTAGACAGGCTGTGCCCTCGGTTGACAGTTGGTGCTCATGCAGGCTCTCTGTTGAACGGGGGCCATCAGCCACTGTGCCTACACTTTGCCTTTCCACATGGTTTGGACTTCTCATGGGGTGGCAACTGTGTTGCAGAAAGGAGCATCTCAAAAGGGAAAATCCAAAGAACTGGGTTCCAACAGGCTCGAGTTGAAGCTGCAAGCTTCTCGTGATTTTAACACTGAAATTACTCATCGCCTCGTGCAAGACATTCTCCTAGTTCACAAGTGAATCACAGGACAAACCCAGATTCAAGGGTAAAAGAAGCTACACATGTAAACACACAGAATTGCTGGGAGATGTGGGTCCCTGGGAGGCCATGTTTGGAGAATGGTTACCACATACTATAAAACATAACATAGTTAAAAACAGAAACTAAAATAACTTTAATTTTATTTTTGTTTTATAAATATTGTTTCTCTAATTCACAGTAGTAAAAAGCCACATTCCTTATAATTTACTCTTACTAGAATCAAAACTAAGGCAATTTAAAGAGTGTCAATTTTTTAAATTTAGAGGTATACATTTACCTCCAAAAAGGCCATAACAACTTGAACGGCCATCAGATGTGTGTGGGAGTTGTCACTTCCCACACTAAGCATAGTAAACTCTTCTAATATATATATATATATTATATTATTTATATATATAATATATATATTATATATATTATATATATATAAAGTAAGTTTTTTTTGTCCATTTGTGATTGTGAAAAAGATAGTAAAAGGGTCTGAATTACATTTAAGACTGACTTTATGAATCAGCACAGAATACTCAGAATATTCAGAAACCGAATGTCAAGTATCAGTTCATTGGTAGACCAATTTTTATTCACCCATTACCATGTGTGTTTTTTATCTTGTAATTATTATTATTGCAACCTTCTTCTTCAAAATAATTATTTAAAGAAAGAGAGAAGAAATTTATCTCCTTGATTCCACAAAGTTGTGATAAATTTTGTATGCGAAAGATGACTTAACACCTTTGATTTGAGGACAGAGAAGGGTTATCAGAAGTACAGAGGGCATTAATGAGACAGAGAGAAAAAATATATTTTGTTTCTAAGTAATATTGACAAATAAAAAAAAAAAATGAATACAATCTACCCACTGCCATAAAAGGGGAATTGACTAAAACTTTGAGTTTTATCATCTTCTGTATTTTGTGTTCCTTGCCAAGCACTGCTTGGTGACTAAATGAAGTTACTACATAGTTAATGTTTTTTTAGAATGATATTAAAACCAATAGTTATGCCTTGTAAGAGACGTTAGAATTATTATCAAAATTAATAGAATAATTTAACCAAACACCATATTATCCAATTACATAATTATTTGCATTTCATCAATTCAACTCTGCAGTGAAAAGCATAAGAATAGAATCGTTATTTACTGTCTCCTAGGAAAGCGTCATCATGTCTATAACCATAGTTTTATTTTAAACACTGAGATATTTATCATATGGTTTTATATTTTGTAATGGCTTTCAATGAAATGACCTCAATTTTTCCCTAGTGTTCTATATGTTGAACGCTTCTGCTTCCATGCCACCTCATAAAACAACTAAAATTAGTATCTGCTATGAATCCATGATAATCCATGCAGGTATGCAATGTCTTATATGGTATCTGAGGAGGAAAACGATTTAAAAATTATACATGTTGTCATATCTTATACTTTTGAGGGTAGAGAAAGAATATTTCTTTATTTAAGATCAAAGTAGGCAACAGTTACTGAAGAAGTCGGAAGTCAAAGTGTTCACAGAAGGACAGCCTCAGTTTCTTGCACTTGCCTTGCAGGGGAATATGGCAGGCTCAGCCACAGCAACAATTCCTAACTCTCCCAGATACCTATTAAAACACACAGCCGAAGCCTCCTCACAAAATTGAATGATCACCTGTGCTACTTACAGTCCTGGGGACGGCTTGGGAAATCACTCCTTTTTATTCATTCTCCCTCTTTGTCTTAATCCTCCTTTTCTTCTTACCAATAAGCTGTTTTATGTGCCAGCTGTCAAAAACTGAGTTTTCTAGGAATGCCAAGGTACAACAGGCTCCCAAGTCCCTAGAGTCTATGAATGAACTCAAGGGCTGAACACATACATAAAGCCAAAGGGAGGCAAGGGAAGCACTATTATTTATAAAAGTGAGGGCAAGGTTGAAAAAAAAAAGTACAATCTTTAATACATCAGCACCAACAATGACCTGTAATCCTAGCACTCAGGGAGGCCAGAGTGGGTAGATCATTGAGCTCAGGAGTTAAGAGACCAACCTGAGCAAGAGCAAGCCCCTTTCTCTATTAAAAAGGGAAAAATCAGCAGGGCAATGTAGTTGGTGCCTGTAGTCTCAGCTACTCCGGAAACTGAGGTAGGATGGGATGGCTGAGCCCAAGAGTTTGAGATTGCTGTGAGCTATGTACTGAACAGCACTCTATCCAGGGTGACAGCCTGAGGTTGTCTCAAAAAACAAAAAACAAACAACTTTGAAACATTTGAAATCGTTTGAAAATGAGTATGTGCAAAACACACCCTTGCACTTTCTAGTAGTGTTCTGTTCTGTCTTAGATTTGCTTCTACTTACTGTGTCATTACAGTGATTTTTATAGCCACGATAGATTTCTGGCTATATTCATACTAGTTTAGTGCTAATAAACTGTTTATTAGGCTTATGATCAGTTCATAACTTGATAAATAATAAACTAATAAATCTGGATCGTGTATTTCTTTCTCCAAGAATTATTCACTTTTGACTATGAAGTTTAATTTAAATGAAAGTTACAAGTATTTAATAGTTCATGAAAAAACTAAGTATAATTAAATACATGAGACAGATTTTAAATTATAAAAGTAATTAGAAGACTATTATTATTATGAATCAGCATAATAAAAGGAAAAAGATTCACAGAAATTTAGGCTCGAAAGTTGTGGAAAATATGGATGAGGGAAAAGAAAATGAAAAAAACTTTTATTTACAAACATCAGCTCTGTGTCTAGCACAGTAGTAAGAATTTCACATTCATTATACGAGTTTCACACTAGCTCCATCTAATTGAAAAATGTTCTCCAATTTAGAAATGAAAAATCAGAGAGTGGAAAAGTATAAGAAATAAAACCAAGTTCACAGAACAAATAACGCACAGAATTGTGAATTCAGAGTATAAAGCAAAGATAGCGCCACCATACTATTGAGGGTGTAAAACAGACATTTATTTTAAGGTTAAGAAGAGACTCAATTTGTAGCTTTCTTTTAGAGTGTAATATTTTTAGTAGATAATCAGAACTAAGACTTATCAGTATTACTGATATTACCTCAAGGTATTTGCTTAACAGCCCATTTTCTGATAAATTTCGGTGGCCTACCACTCAGGCCTTCATTGATTACAACTGATGATTCTAAATATTTTCTTTCCCTTCAAATAATCTTCTGCATCGTTCTAGGATAGGAAGAATAAATAAAAACACCAGAAGACCAAAAATATAACCTTCAAAAATCATATGTAACTTATCCTCTAAGTATAAAACTATAATTCACAAGCTTAATGGTACAGGAATATATATATATCCTCCTCAGGGGTAAATCAACATTATTATAATGTTTCATTTTTCCCCATTATGTCAAAGGCATCACCCTGGTCTTTAGTAGAGAATCGTTTTCTAGCTGTTTAAAAGTACCAAGCAACTAGTAATCCAATAAAAAACAAATCAGCAGGGCTATTTGATGTCACATATAACTCCAAGAGAGACCATTTCAATGAGTCTACAACCTACATCTCTAAGTAATAAGAAGGTTTCATTGTGTTACTCCCTGCCTTGCTGAGGCCCTGTAAATGTTTACTGAAAGGAATTTAATTGGGACTGAAGCCCAAAGTCTGTTGACAAATGTGAATTTGTAGATGCATGGATTTCTACATAATTGATCTCTGTACTTTCCACTCCCCTTCATTTTATAGCACCAAAAATGGAATTATTAATATCTGATGCCTGTGGAAAGTAATGTAAAGGATGGCTAACAGGGAAGTTAAAAAAGTAGTGATAATGCTCTATATAATTTTTACTCATACAGCTCTTACATTCATAGAGATAGAATACGAAGTGCTAATGTTCAGATTCAGAATGGATTTCATATATTATCTAGTATAATTTCTCATTTATACATTTATTTATCCATAAATTTATTAACAAATTGATTTATATGTTTACTCATGCACACATTAGCTTAAAATCTGTAGTGTTTATTTTCTTTGATTAAAATAGGGAAAAATAGTCCTTGCCTCACAATGGTTTTGTAAATATTCCATGAGAGAATCAATGATAAATGTCCGGCATACCACCTAAAGAATTGTACATACTCTTCTTACTACTGCTGAATTACATATATTTGTTGAAAGTATAATCTGAGCAAAGCTCTGTGATGAAGAATACAATGAATAAAACGTGTAACCAACTCTATCTTGGGTAAAAAAAAAAAAAATAATAATAATAATTAAAAAAATAGGAAATATATCCACACAATGTAAAGGGATATGATGATAGGTTCCAGACAAAAATTCTATAAAAGGGTAGAAATTTCCAGACAGAGATCCTTCCATCCACAGAAAATGTGACAGGTGCTGTAAAAACTTATTTTGCCAGGTTTTTCACTGACTCATGAGGCAGCCTGTTCTATTTTGGGAGAACTTTAATTATAAGAAATTGTGTTCTATTATGCCATATGAAAAGTGACTTTAATACTCTTCAAAATAGTTTCCATTATATTCCTAATCTCTAACAGTTGAATTTCATGCAAATCAAATAGGGAGAAATGTAAAAAAATAAAAATAAATAAATAAATAAATAAATAAATAAATAAATAAAACAAAAAAATCTCCAATACTTTTTATTTTTTAATATAGACACTTACTAATGTTCAGTGAGTTATTCTATATAGAATTCTGTTGCTTGACTTCCATTGACTTCAAAATAAAATAGGATTGCCAAATGGATAAATAACCAGCTGACCTGGCCACATCTTTTCAATATGTTATTAATCTGTACTATATTTCCTTTGGGAAGAAATTACCTAGCTATTTCCTTTATATTTTTTATATCAACAGATGTCTGAATTTCACCTGAGCCAATGGAAAAAAGCTGAAGAAATGAAATTCGCAAAGCCAGGCTTAACTAATGAGAGGTAAGGGAGCTCGGACCATTGCCATGACCTCTGGTTTTCATCAAAGGTTTTGAAAAGATAATATGTATTCAGGGCATTTATTTGGGGGAGGGAAGATGTAGCAAGACGAGGGATTAGATCGCATGGAAAGGGTGAACATGAGTAGACCTCATGTTTGAAGAGATCTGTTAGAAAATATGCTGTCAGAATCTGAAGTTTACCTTTAGTCTTCCAGTTATGGGAAATCATGTATCCTAAATAAGACAATTTTAGAAATTATTCACTTTGAGTTTTTCAATTCAAGCAAAATAATTGATCTTGCTGTTGGTGTTATCTGTTAATAGGAATTTTCTATTTGCCTCAGAATGCATACTCTCATGTTCTGGTGTTGTGACGTCACATTTTATCTGTCTGCATTGGTGCGGCTAATTGTAATTACTGCAGGCAACAAGACATGTACATGAGTCAAACTGCCTCTAGCTATCAAGTACATTTCTGGGAGGCATAATGTTTCTAACAGGACACCCAGGCACATGTCTGCAAGCCAATCTTTCAACAACTAATAAATAGTATTCATACTTTTCCTCTAACATCAGAAGTCGATGTAGCCATTACTAGTAACATCCCTCTCCATATATTAAAAAAAATAATAATTATTAATAAAAATTACTAATTACATTATGAAAGCAAGTTTAATAAAGATGTGTGCAAGATGGAAATGAGTTGTCAAAGTTATTAAATATAAATCTTTATCTCCTATTTGTCTAAGAGTGTTTTAGTACACATATAACATACAGTTAACATGTATTTTTACTCTAGAAGTACAATGTTATTATTAGGAAATGATTCACAATCCTAAAGGCTTTTACTTCTAATATTTCCGGAATCATAGCTGATGGCTCTGAACATATAGCCTAAATTACAAAGCAAGAAGCAAACAAACAAACAAAAAAAGTAACTATCAAAGAAAATGTCACAATAAGATTTAAAACTAACAATGGCAATATATTGATTACATGCAAGATTTAAGTGTATCTAAAACTTTCAGAACCAATGATAATTAAATGATAATGGAAAAATTCCTTTATATTTAAAAACAAATATTGTAGAGTGTGAATATGGTTTGCCTACTAAGATAGATTTATGTATATTAGATTTTTCTAGCTATATCTACATATAAGTTTAAAAAAACCTGTATATCGCTATAACATTTAGAATTTGATATTTTCTGAGAAAACAAGAATTTAAAATATAATGCTTGAGATTTCCACTTCTGACAAAGATGGAGTAACAATGAACAGATTGGTTATATCTCCCAAAATAAACACACAGCTTATAAAATATATGAGATAATTATTTTTTATGACACAATACATTAGTATAAGAGGGATACTGAGAGCTGAGGGACAGTGAAGAAATGGGAAGAGCATACAAATGGTTCAACTCAGTAATGAAGAATAATTGGTCTTACACTGAGCACTGCTTCCAATCTTCTTAACAAATCACAAAAACCAAACTTCATAAGACTAAACTATTTTCAAGTTGTTGAACTGAGTCTCAGAAGAAAGCTCAGCACACCTTATAGAAATATAAGCATAGCCAACACAGAGAAGAAAACATTAGCAAAGGATGCAAAGATTAGGGAAAAACTGACCTAAAACTAGCAAGGTGCTAGAGTTAGAACATTTTTATAACATTATAAAAATCATAATAACTCTATTTCACCTGTTTAAAAATATGATGAACAAGATAAACAAAATTTTTAAATACTCAAAATAAATAGCAATAAAGGATATAATAAATATCAGAATATAATTAAATGAAATTGATGAAACGGACCAATAGAGAAACTACAAAAAACCTAGACATGTTACCTTTGAAATTATTAAATTAATAACTTTAGCCAAACTGATATTAAAAAGGAGGTTTCACAAGCAATTCTGCACATACTAAAATGATCATAAATATGCACAATGAAAAATACTCTGCTAATATGAATTTGTCAATTAAGAGAAAATGGAAAATGCCTCCTATGAAGAAGAAAGGTCACTCAAAAAGAAACAGCCTCAATACATTTTATCTCTTCAAGAAATTAATTTGAATCCAGGAGGTATGATACCTTTACTTTGGTTCTTCTCTCTCAATATTACTTTGGCCATTTTGGTCTTTTGTGATTCTACGTGAGTTTTAAAATTCTTTTTCCTACTTCTGTGAGAAATGCTGTTGGGGTTTTGTTAGGGATAAAATATAGTTCTTAGATCATTAGGGTACTATAGATATTTCAGCAACATTAAGTCTTCTATTCCATGAGCCTTAAAAGTCTTTCCATGTGTTTGCCTCACATTTAATAACTTCATCCAATATTGTGTAGTTTTTGGTATGTAAGTCTTTCACCTCCTTAGTTAATTTTATTCCTAAGTAGTTTATTATTTTGATGCAAATGTAAATGATATTTTTAAAATGTTCTCCTTAGCTATTTCTTTCTTAGTGCATGGAAACAAAATTTTGTACGTTGATTTTTGTATCTTGCTACCTTACTGGATTTTTTAAATTAGTTATAACAGTTTTTATGAAGTTTTCAAGAATTTTCTATACATACAAGATCATTTCATTTGTAAATAAGAAAAATTCTCATTCTTCTATTCAGATCTAGAAGGATTTCATTTTTATTTCTTCCTTTTATTTTATTTTATTATTTTATTATTGTTAAATCATAGCTGTGTACATTAGTGCAGTCAAGTGGTACAATGTGCTGATTTCATATACAATCTAAAATATTCTCATCAAACTGTTCAACATAGCCTTCATGGCATTTTCTTAGTTATTATATATAGACATTTATATTCTGCATTTAGTAAGTTTCACCTGTACCCATTCTAAGATGCACCATAGGTGTGGCCCCACCAATTACCCTCCCTCCAACCCAACCTCCCCAATTCCTTCCCCTCCCTTGGCCCTTTCCCCATATTCTTGTACTATAGTTGGGTTATAGCCTTCATATGAAAACTATAAATTAGCTTCATAGTAGGGCTGAGTATATTGGGTACTTTTTCTTCCATTCCTGAGATACTTTGCTAAGAAGAATATGTTCCAGCTCCATCCATGTAAATATGAAAGAGGTAAAGTCTCCATATTCCTTTAAGGCTGCATAATATGTATACATGTACCACAATTTGCTAGTCCATTCGTGGGTCGATGGGCACTTGGGCTTCTTCTGTGACTTAGAAATTCTGAATTGGGCTGCAATAAACATTTTGGTACAGATGTCTTTGTTATATTGTGATTTTTGGTCTTCTGGGTATAAACCTAGTAAAGGAATTATAGGATTGAATGGCAGGTTTATTTTTAGATCTCTAAGTATTCTCCAAACATTCTTCCAGAAGGAACGTATTAGTGTGCATTCCCACCAGCAGTGTAGAAGTGTGCCCTTTTCTCCACATCCACGCCAACATCTCTGGTTTGGGGATTTTGTTATGTGGCCTACTCTTACTGGAGTTAGGTGATAATCTCATAGTAGTTTTGATTTGCATTTCTCTGATGATTAAAGATGGTGAGCATTTTTTTCATGTGTTTGTAGATCATGTGTCTGCCTTCTTTAGGGAAGTTTCTCTTCAAGTCCCTTGTCCATCCTGAGATGGAATCACTTGTTCTTTACTTGCTAATATGTTTGAGTTCTCTGTGGATTCTGGTTATTAGACCTTTATTGGAGGTATAACCTGCAAATATTTTCTCCCCCTCTGAGGCCTGTTTGCTTTCGATACTTACTATGTTCTTGGCTGTGCATTAGCTTTTTAGTTTGATCAGGTCCCAGTAATATATTTTTGTTACTGCTTCAATTGCCTGGGGAGTCCTCCTCATAAAATATTCACCCAGGCCGATTCCTTCAAGAGTTTTCCCTGCACTTTCTTCAAGTATTTTTATAGTTTCATGTCTTAAGTTTAAATCTTTTGTCCAGTGTGAGTCTATCTTAGTTAATGGTGAAAGGTGTGGGTCCAGTTTCAGTCTTCTACAGGTTGCCAGCCAGTTCACCCAGCATCATTTGTTAAATAGGGAATCTTTTCCCCACTGAATGTTTTTAATTGGCTTGTCAAAGATCAGATAA
>CAUYPK010021504.1:0-65611 GCA_963574355.1 Loris lydekkerianus | reverse complement strand
GGGTTGATGTGGCTTCTGCCACCGTCTTGCTCTTGTGTATTGCTGCCTGTATGTTTCAAATGCTGCTGAAGACATGGGTTTGGAGCAGGTTTCCTTGTCCTGAGTCCAGCAGGCAACTGCCCATGGGCTTGTCTCCCCTGGGCCAATGGTTGTTTTCTTCACTTCTTTTTTCTTTTTTCATACTTGTAGTAGGGGCTCCGCAACATGAAAAGCAGAAGTATGAAAGGGATGAGTAAATAAGGGACATAGACAGTTATAAGGGTTAATCGTTCATGCAAAGTCTCAGGTCCTTTGAAACCACTGGCTTTGGAGAAATTCTCAAATAAAAGTGTGAAGAGAATTGGAACTAAAGTTGTCATGGTGTGAACAGAGTAGATGATTGCAGGGGTTCGGATCCACTTGCAGCTTCCTAAAGAAGTTACAGGAAAAGCAGAAAGGTAAAGGTTAGAGATCTGCTCATGACTCCAAGGATGTCCATGACATTCTCTACCCTGTCTCTACTCGCCCCTTCCCCTCAGTCAAATCATTCTGTCCCCTTCACCAAGTGGATCCAGGGTAAATGGAAAATTGGAATCTACACTGCTCAACATGCAAACTTAGCTGACAGCTGGGACGCCAGCTAACTGACTGCCAAAGAACTGAAGGTAGGGACTGGATTGTAACTCAGAAAAACTCCAGGGCAGCAAAACTGCCATTACCAGTTAGACTTGTTTGGCCCAACATGCAAGGGGAAGGGAAATCCCTGCCCCATACATCTGTTTGTGAAGTAATTACAAAGTGGTGGATCCAGGGACTCTGGGGAACTCCTGTGGGAAATAAGCATTTTCAGCTGAGCTAAGTTAGGTTCCACTTAATCCTTAAGGTGGATGTGGCCACCTTCTTTATAAAAGCATTAATTATATGAGAAGACTAAAAGAATAATTTATAAATGGGAAGTTAAGCCCTTTAGGGATTAGCTGGATGGTACTGCTTAGAAGTCAGTATGGTATTATCCAAAGCAGAAAAATAAAAGCCAATGATAAATTAATTCTGGGGGAGAAAAAAGGGAATACATTCTTAAAGTGACCTCACATTTCATGGTGTAAGAGAGATTTCCAGATAACTGAACAGCCATGCAGCCCAGCTGACCACAGATAGTTCTAGCCACATTTCAGATCCTAGGGCACCCTCATACAAACTATAGGACCACTCCCCTCTCCTCTGGAAATACTGTACCCAAAGATTTCTGGGTCCTGATTTCTGAGCAAAGATACCATTTTCTACCATTTACCAACCTTTGAAGAAGGCATATGCTGCAATGGGAAAGAAAGGCAGCTGAAACATGAGCTCGCAGAACAAGAAGGACTTGAACCACACGGGGGGATCCTGCAGCAGAGGGTCTTTGAATTCTGTGGCATACCACTTCAGGAGGTTTCTCAGCTAAAAACAGAAAATGATGGTGAAGAATCACAGTTACCTGGCCTGGACAGGATCAGCTCCAACTCATTTGAAGATACCCTGGACGAGTCTGTCATTATTAGCCCCCGTGGCAGCAGATGACACACCCAGCTTTCTAGAAATGGTCACTTAGTAAAAACTTCTTAGCCCTAATTCAAATGCTACCTTCTCTGAAGTTGTCCCCAACTCTTCTTGGTACTACCCAATGTTTGTTCATAGCTCCACGACAGCACATACCCAGGTGTGTTGCCCACTGCCAAGACCAACAATACCTAGTACCATTAGGCTCTCAGGATGTTCACTAAATGAACAAACATCTCTGCCAACAGCATCGTTTGTTTTTAAAGAAAAGACAAATGTGAAAAACATCCTGACATTGTTCCTTTCATAAAATACACCATATACCAAAGGCCAGATTCCCTCAAACACAGAAATGAAATGAAATTTCCCTTTCTTTTCGGGGGTGGGGGGAGGTGGTGGTGGAAAGGGAGGTAAATCTAATCTCTGTGGAGAGAAAATTTTGGACACTTTAATGCCAGTATCACAAATAAGTTCTTTATTATTATTTCTCCCCTAATTCTTTTTTCTTTTTCTTTTTTTTTTTTTTTCATTTAGGAGACCAGTAGGATATTACTAGAAACTCTGTCCCAAACCACAAACTACATATCTTCTAGGCAATGCAAAGCTCGAGAGTTAGCAGTAGTCTCAGTTTTAGTGCACGCCCCACCCTTGTAATTACCCTGTCAAATAAAAAGATGGAGCTCCATGCTGATGGGGCTCCAAGACAGAGTGTGAAGCTGCCCATTTTTGTGCTTTTATAGGAGACCAAAGCCTAGGGCTCTCAGCTGTATGTGGACTACTGAAAGTCTGTCACATTTAGCTTTCTGAAGGTGGCCTACGTGGCATCAAAGCCAAATAATTATGATGAAAAAAGGCAACTCCAGGCAACTTCTTATCTTACAATGGAAAATCCAAGGACATTTTTCCTGTTAATCTTTAATCAAAAGATAAAGGTTCACTATTGTGAAATAGAGGTCTCACTACTCCAAGTAAGCTTTAAGCAAATATCCAGAAACAAACATTCTGTTGGCATATTTCAGAAAGGCTCTAGCTAGATAACCAATTTTTAATTTATTGAATTTACTGACCAATTGTTAATTTATGCTTGTTTTGAAACATAAATTTATGGCAATACACTTTGCCTACTCCTAAGCACTTTTCCAGGACAGTAATGTGGTGAAAATATTCATAAAGGTTAAGTAACTGTCCCTCTCTAGGGCTTTATTTCCTCATCTGTAAAATGAGCAACTTGGACTAAATGTTGCTGTATTTTTTTTTTTAAGATCCTTTTTGCTTTTGAGATTTTATACACAGACACACATATATTTTTTGAGACACTGTCTCTGTTGCCTAGGCTATAGTGCTATGGTGTCAGCATAGGCTAAGCTGACAGATCCAGATGCTCACCTATCTTTCCTTACATTAACAGACTCAATGTTACCCAGCTGCAAATAACAGAATGCGTCCCATCCTCTCCTTCCTGTGTTCTAATCCGAACTGTATTTTACTGTTTCATAATAGCTTTCCAAGTTCGATTTGGTTCAAATTATGACAAAATTTTAATTTGCAAATTTTGCCCAATCATTATGTGATCTCAAACAGGCTTTTTAGTTCTAGGGAAAAATTCATTCTATTCAGGGAGGAAAAACAACAGATGTTAAGTTTTGGCATTTTCCAAAGAGAATCTGAGAATGACTCAAGGCTTTTATTGTTATTTTCCCTATAGAGAAGCAACAAAATCATCATTCCTTACCTCATAGCAGCCAAGAGGTGAGAATAGAAACATAGGCCTTCCAAGCCAGGATGCCCCTGGGCTAAAGCCTTCAAACATCATGAGACAGAAACACATACAGACATATACAGTTTCTGGCCAGATCTTGCCTGCATTGGCCCTTGGGCCTTTTGCAGTAAGTCAACGTTGGAAAAACAAAGCTGAGAAAATTTTACCAAATCAAATTTATACATTTAAATGGGAGTCTTTACCTTTTTTTATTTTTATTTTTGAGACAGAGTCTCATTCTGTCATCCTGAGTAGAGTGCTGTAGCATCATAGTTCACAGCAGTCTCAAACTCTGGGGCTCAAGAGATCCTCTTGCCTCAGCCTCCCAAATAGCTAGGAGTATAGCCTGCAATAAGGCTAAATGGGGTCTTTATGACACTGGGCACCTTTTCATTGTGCAAGTGGTGAACAGGGACTTGGGGGAGAGTGGCACATTCAGAAAGAATAAAGAAACCAAAGTTTGGCCTGGCTCATGCCTATATCCTAGCACTCTGGGAGGCCAAGGTGGGTGGATTGCTTGAGCTCAGAGTTTGAGATCAGCCTGACCAAGAGTGAGATCCTGTCTCTATTAAAAACAGAAAAACTAGCTGGTGTTGTGATGGGCGCCTATAGTCCCAGCTACTTGGGAGGCTGAGGCAAGAGGATAACTTGAGCTCAAGAGACTGAGGTTGCTGTGAACTATGACACCACAGCACTATACCCAGGGTGACAGAGTGAGACTCTGTCTCAGCTTCTGGAAGGTCTGCATGGAGTTACATGCTAGTTACCAAGTATTAATGGTACCCATAACATAAAGAGATCATAAACAGGCAGCCTAAGTTTTCTTGTTCTTGTTACATAGGTTTAAAAAACCACAATATGGCAATACTGTACTAGGTTCTCCTTTCTTCAGGGCAACCAATGGCCAGCAGAGCTGCAATTACCTCTTTAGAAAGAACATGCACCATCTGGCCCTGGGGTTGGCTGAATAATTGCCTCCAAAGATATCCCTGTCCTAATCTCTAGAACCTGTGACTCCTTTATTTGGCAAAAGGGACTTTGCAGATATGCATAAGTTAAGATGTTAAGATGGGGAGATTTTCTTGGGTTATCTGGTGGGCCCTGAATGTATTACAAGTGTCCTATGGAAGTGAGGCAGAAGGAGGTCTGACCACAGAAGAGAAGGTGGTAATGTGATGACTGAAGTAAAGACTGAAGTGAAGTGGCCACTAGCCAAGGGACATTGATAGTCACCAGTAACTTGAAGAGGCAAGAAGCAGATTCTCCCCTAGAAGCCAGCCTGAAAAGGAACCAGCCCTGATGACACCTTGATTTTGGCCCCGTAAGATTTATTTCAAACTTCCGACCTCCAGAACTGTAAAAGAACAAGTCTGTGTTAAGTCACTACATTTGTGGTAATTTATTACAGCACCGATGGCAAACTAATACACTGTTTGTATATGTGAACTTATAACTTGACCCAATCTCTTACTTGACAGTTGAGGCTCTAGGAGCGTAGAGCCCAGAACGGTCCAAGACACCAACCAGTTCTTGGAAGAACCAAGTCCCCACATCGGAATCCAATGTTCTTGCCACATGCCCAGTACAATTTCCCCAAGGGAAAGTTCAGAGGTCTTCCCAGTTATTCCTGGTTCTACGCAAATAAATAGGAGACTTAAAAGTATGGGAACATTCCTAAGCAGTGGTTCCTAAACTTTTTGGGAGGATGAGACCCTGGAAAGGCCAGAGACTCTCCTTTCAGGAAACCAAGCCACAATCTATTTTTGCATACACCCAAGAGACTTCATGACCCTCAGGTTAGAATCCTTGCTCTGCAGAGGAAAAGCATTTAAGGAGAAACAGAGGCAAAATCAGTCTTGCCCACAGTTCTACTGAAAGTTGGAGAAACAGAACTTAGAACAGAAATTGCATGGAAGAAGGTTATGGGGTCCAAAGAAGGAAAAAAACAGTAGCTGGAGGGGGCTCATTTAAGCAAAGTTTAGGGCAGAACGTGCTCTCCAACAACCAGGAATTGATGCTTTTCATCTTTCCTCAGCCTCAGCGGATGCTTCTTACTTGAACCTTACTTGAGATCAGCCTGACCAAACTCGTTAATTTACCCCTAAGCTTTTGAAGTCGCTGAATCCTGATCTGTGAATGCCATCCGAAGTGCTAAACCTTTAGAAAAGTCTAATTCTACTCGGACTTTTTGTTTGGATTAGACTGGTATTTTATAGGCCGTCCAAAAAACACAACTGGAAAACAAATCCAACACGTGATTTCAGACCCTGGCTACTTCCCCTCAACACTGACAATTCATCAGAGGTGGAATTGTGGGAGTCTTAAACATACCCAAGGAAGAAGTAACTTTAAAGGGAACAAAGCGTTTGCCCTGCAACTTGAGAGAGGGTCTAGATAAAGGAAAAGCCCGAGGGAGACGCCCAAGGACGGAAGGGGGGGCAGAACTAGAACCCTGGATGGGCGAGGTGGGGGAGGGGGTGAGCCTGCGGGACGCGAGGGCGCGACTGCGGGCCGGGACAGAACCGGCGCCCCTCACCTCGTCCGGGTAGAGTTCGCGTGGCAGCACCGCTTGCAGGTCCAAGAACAGGGTGATGGGCATATGGGTGAGGAAGTAGACGCCCAACAGCAACTCCACGCATCGCCTGGCACCCGGAGCCCCCATCCTCAGTAAGTTGGGCCTGGACCCGCCAGTGTGGGAAGAAGCCTGGTTCTGCTCTCAGTCCCGGGGCCCCGCGCCTCTGCTGCCGCCCCGCCCCCGTGGGGTTACGTGGGCCTCTTCTATTGGCTGGTAAGAGGCAGGGCGTGTGGGTAAGGGGCGGGACTCCCTGTGGGGTGCGCCCATTGGCTCGTCTGAGTGTAGCGCGTGGAGAAGGCTCCGCACGAACTATTTCCATTGGCTGCCGGGAGCGCCGCGTGGGCTGAGGGCTCAGCCACGTAGGGCTGGGGGCTCAGCCACGTCAGCCCCGGTTGGGCGCGGCGTGCGGATCCCGGATGCCGGAAGGCGCGAGCCAGCTGGGCAAGTGCGCAGGCTGCGTCCTACACTGAGCCGGGGCGGCTGCTGACGGTGATCGCATTCGCTTATGACTCCCTTCTCTCACTTCATTTGTGTAGAAAGCACCAGCGTCTGCTAGTGTTGGGCCGTGGAGCTTCCGACGCATAGGGGGAGTCACAGAGCAGGGCCGGCCAACGAGGCCTTGTGATGCGTGAGATCCCGGCTGGGGTTGGGGGTCGGGGGTTGAGGTAGCCAGCCTCAATTTAATAAGTAGAGCGATGTAGTAGGAGGTAAAGTGACAGGACTTAATGATTGCCATGGAGAATGAGGGGGGGATCAAGATTCATTTACTCATTAAACAGATTCCTTCCTTCCTCCCTCCCTCCCCATGGCATCACACAACTCACAGCAACCTCCAACTCCTGGGCTTAAGCGATTCTCTTGCCTCAGTCTCCCAAGCAGCTGGGACTATAGGCGCCCACCACAACACCTGGCTATTTTTTGGTTGTAGTTGTCATTGTTGTTTGGCAGGCCCTTGCTGTATTAAAACCCTCCAGCTCGTGTATGTGGCTGGCACCTTAGCACATCTTCAGCTCTGTACTGGGGCCAGGTGTGGCCTGAGGCAGAATAGATGGGTTTGTCATTTGCTGAGAAGAGGAGAAGTGAGTACACAAGAAGGTAATTTGGTTTTGACTATGCTGATATTGAGTAGTCTGCAGCATCAGAGCGGTGGTGGCTAGTAAGCTGTTGAGCGAACCTGTCTCGACATGTAGATTTGTGAGGCATTAGCGTTTGATGGAGAGCAGAAGGCCTGGACAAGATCCTAGAGCTCCAACCTCAGGGGTCATGGGAAGAGGGGGCTGAGATAGAGATGTCTTGGGGAAGGAGGGTCAGGTTGTCAGGTCCACCAGTGCCCCTGTAGAGAACAGGTGTAGTGTGGTGGGGGCAGGAGCCAGGTAAGAGCTGGGCAGAGTGGGGAAATGGAGGTGGGGAGTGTAGACATCTGGTCATGAATGGAGAAGATTAGGGGCAGTTGTTAAAGGAAGAGGTATTTAAGACAGGGTGTATTTGTCTTTCGAATGAGAGACTTGAGCTTGTTTAGATTCTCTTTGAAGTGTCTGGACAAGGGGAGATGTTGTCCATGCAGGAGGGACAGAGCAGGAAGTGTGGCTCAAGGCCCTTGATGTGGATGGGTTAGAAGGATTGGGGGTAGGAGGTGGTCTGTGCTCTTCCAGATGGGCATGGTGGGACTGGGACAGAGAGGTTGCTGGCAGTGTTGAGGACCAGTTAGAGTGGGTTGCCATTGATCTGGAGGCCCTGGTCTCAGGGCTGGGTGCTTTTCTCTCTTTTGGAGTCTGCTCAGAAAAAGGCTATTCGGAGTCATCCAGAGTTTGAACTCAAAAGACAGGTGAATTTGAGGTGCTGATCAAGGGAGTGGACAAAGTGAGGTAGCCTGCAATTCATGCTGGGTAGGGAGAGATGTGAGGCAAGAGGGGGCTGGCAGACTGGGAGAAAGTAGAGGAATGAGTGGATGAGAGGCCCTGGGAGGAGGATGTGCTTAGACAACGTAAGTCATTGAATCAGTGGCAGAGACAGTGAGAGATCATGACAAGGCAGTATAATGTCTGCGTTTCTGGGGTCAAGAAGAGGTTCTGCCCATAGGAGGGTGTGGCTGAAATGGAGCAGAGGGTAAGGTCTTTGGAGGTCAAGGGACAGAGAGTCTGAAGGTCACCATAGTGGTGGTCAGGTGGTGAGGTGGCTATGTATAAGGGGGGTTACTAGGAGGAAGGTGGGCATGGACTGAGGGTGGAGGGAAAACTGGACATGGCCTTAGGAAGCAGGGAGGCTGCTGACCCTCACCCTAACCCTGATGAATGTGGGAAAGTGAACAGCCTGTGGGGAAGCTGCTGCCAGTTACTGTGGGAGGTAATAGCTAAGGGTGGGGAGGGGTTTGCCTGGTGAGGAGGGGATAACAATCAGAGCAGGAGAGGGATGTGGAGGTTCCTTTTGGGGTGAGGAGCAAGGGATGAATGGCATAGGTGGCCGAGCATTTTGACACAAAATGCTAACATTCCCTGGGCTTCCCGGTTAGGCCTTGCCCAGAATTCCAGCACTGCAGCCAGAGTGAGGGAGAGATGTTCAGCGCTGTTTTTCCTGCTTTAAGTGCTCCAAGGGGAGAACTGTGCTTAGGGAAGACAACCGTGTCTCCTCTTTAAGGGGCCCAGGCAGGGGGCACTCATTAATAGCTGTTGTTTTTTTCCAGCAAAAACAAAAGGCCTATGCCTAGGGTCACCTAAGGAAAGGGAGGTCTTTTTTCTTTCTTTTTTTTTGAGACATAGTGCCACTTGAAGGGTCACCCTCAGTAGAGTGCCTGGGGTCATAGCTCACAGCAACCTCAAACTCCTGGGCTCAAGCAATCCTCTTGCCTTAGTCTCCTGAGTAGCTGGGATTATAGGTGCCCACCACAACACATGGCTATTTTTAGAGACAGAGTCTCACTCTTGCTAAGGGTGGTCTCCCAACACATGAGCTCAAGCAATGCACCCACCTACGCATCCCTGAGTCCTAGGATTACAGGCGTGAGCCACCCTGCCCAGCCTTTTTTCCACAAAGTAAAGATTTAAAGGCAAGTTGCTTCCTCCCAAACTCCATTCCAGCCTCCAAGTCTATGTACATTAGTCCCCTTCATACATGTGTCGCTTGCCATGGTTTTGGTTATCTATGGTTCAGAAATATTTAATGGAAAATTCCAGAAATAAACAATCATAAGTTTCAAATTGTGTGCCGTCCTGCCGTCCTCCCCCGGTTGTGAATTGTCCTTTTGTCCAGTGTATTCACACTGTCTCCACTCCATACCCACGCATCACTTAGAATAGATGGACCATTAAGATGTCAGTCGTAGTTTACTTAGTAGTGATCCGAAAGCACAAGAGTAGTGATATGGCAATTCAACTATGCCAAACAGAAGCCATAAAGTGCTTCTTTTAAGTGAAAAAGTGAAGTCTCCACTTATTAAGGAAAAAATGCTGAGGTTGCTAAGGCCTTCAATACAGGATATTTTGAGACCACATTCATGATCGTAACATTATATTCTTACAATTGTTCTATCTTATTTGTGTTAATCTCTTGCTATGCCTAATATAGAAATTAAGCCTTATCATAGATATTTATGTAT
The DNA here is from genome assembly GCA_963574355.1 of Loris lydekkerianus. NCBI lineage: Eukaryota > Metazoa > Chordata > Mammalia > Primates > Lorisidae > Loris > Loris lydekkerianus. The sequence goes on along the minus strand of CAUYPK010021504.1, from coordinate 56,167 downwards.
GTACTGGAAAAAACAGTGTATATCGGGTTCAGTACTACCACGCTTTAGGCATCCCCAGGGCATCTCAGAATGTATTTCTCGCGGATAAGGGGGGAATGTTGTAAATAGAGCTCGCCTCTATTCCCCATCTCCAAACCATTCACCTTGAAGAGATATGAAGGGCCAGGAAGGCCCTTGTGAATAATCTAGTGCCCAATGGAGGTACACAGAGGTATGTATTTGTTTCAGGTCGTAGAATGAGTGACATGACAGGGACTAGAACTCTAGCTCCCAGCACCTGGCTCTTACAGGGGTCTGAACGGTGTTTGGTTCAGGTGCTTTCCCCTACAAGGCCTCTAGGCCCCTTCAGACTGACCCAGGGCAAGGAGAGGCCTGGCCAATCTGGACCACACTGTACATAAAAGGTACTGTGGGGAGGCCTGGCAATAGTGTGCTCCCACCATCTAACATTCAGAAGGGCTTTATAGCCATGGGTATCTTTTACATCACGGGGTGGGGGTGGGGGTGCAGCTCCTTGGAGAACTCTGTGTTGGTTATAACTGCTTGCTGCAGGGAGGGAGTGTGAGCTGAGGTTTGTCCAGAGAACATGGTAAGTACACAACTGTCAGTGAGACTGCTCTTCAAAAACACCTTGCCCAGCTAAGTTTGTTACCTGTAGATACAGTTTTTCAAAGCCAAGCACTTTCAGCAAGTTCTCTCCCTCCAAAAAACTGTCTAGCTGCTATCTTAAATTTCGATTGAAGTTTGAAATTCCTTTAGTAGGAGACCACAGCTCTTAATTTGATGAGTTCAGATATATCTTGTAATGCAAATGGCCTGGGAGAGGTCACCTGAGGACAGTAAGAAAAAGTGACATCCCTGTCCTTATGAGATGAGGTTTAGCACCTTTTGAAAAATTTTTTTTTTTTTTTGAGACAGAGTCTCACTGTGTTGCCCTCAGTAGAGTGCTGTAACATCACAGCTCACGGCAACCTCAAACTCTGGGGCTTAAGCGATTTTCTTGCCTCAGTCTCCCTTGTAGCTGGGACTACAGGTGCCCACCACAAGGCCTGGCTATTTTTGTTGTTACCTTTTTTTTTTTTAAGTTTTTTTTTTTTTTTGGCCGGGGCCAGGTTTGAACCGGCCACCTCCGGTATATAGGGCCAGTGCCCTACTCACTGAGCCACAGGCACTGCCCTGGCCTGGCTATTTTTTGGTTGTAGTTGTTACTGTTAGTTAGTAGTGAGTAGTGTTACTGTTAGTAGTGTTAGTAGTTAGTTAGTAGTTAGTTAGTTAGTAGTTAGTACTGTTAGTTAGTAGTTAGTAGTGTTACTGTTAGTTAGTTGTTATTGTTTGGCAGGTTCGAACCCACCAGCCCTGGTGTATGTGGCCAGTGCCCTAGCTGCTGAGTTACAGGCGCCACACCTGAAAATCTGTATTGTAATGAGACAAACATCATTACCCCAATAGTGGGCCCCATCATGATAGAAAGGGAATTCTAGCACTGTAACCCCAGCTGAAAGATGAGTGAAGGCCTAGTTATACTGGCCACTTTACTCTTTGGCAGGAAGGGTACAAAACTCTTTCCTCACCTCTGCTTTTTTTTTGAGACAGAGTCCCACTATGTCACCCTCGGTAGAGTGCTGTGATGTCACAGCTCACAGCATCCTCAAACTCTTGGGCTTAAGCAATTCTCTTGCCTTAGCCTCCCAAGTAGCTGGGACTACAGGTGTCCACCACAAGGCCTGGCTATTTTTTTGTTGTAGTTGTCGTTGTTTGGCAGGCCCGGGCTGGGTTCGAACCTACCAGCTCTGGTGTATGTGGCTGGCGCCCTCACCACTGAGCTACAGGTGCTGAGCCCTCACTTCTGCTTTTATTTCACTTTTCTTTCTACTTAAAATGCACCCACCTTAGTCACTCACCCCTACCGGGTTTCCTGTCCCTATGCATTTCAATGCCCAGTCAGTAGCCACGCCCCAATTGCCCGTTTTGGTGGCTCTGAGCAGCACTAGTCTGAGTACGTGTCTGTGGGTACGACCCCACCAGAATACAGATGCCTGTAAAACAAAGACTGTGCTTTATGCACTTTGGCTTCAACACAACTGGGGCTCATTGTTAAGTGAACTAAATATAAAAAAGTGGGACTGCTCTGGCACATGCAGGCTGTCACCTAGTGTAACTGTGAGAAGGGGACACTGGTGTATAGCCAGCCAACCAATGGCATGGTGTAGCCTTATCAGATTTTAAGAGTTTCTGCTACAATGTAAAATGGTAAGACCTGGAAAGCTGCTGGGGCTTGTCAGCAGATGGCTTCCCACAGCAAAGCCCAAACACTCTGTCAGCACTGGAGAAGCAGCAGAGGGGCTGTGTGGAGAAAAGTCACAATGATGTCTTGAGGTCTAAGGCTTTTACCAAGGCAGAGGGCAGCTGGCTAGCTGGCCCAGGCTGTTGTGGGTGATCACTTTTCATGTCAAAGAATCAGTGATCTAAGAGGCAGAGAGGCAGAGCAGTTGGGGGTTAATTCTGAAAGTTAAGACTCCATTTAGATTTTTTTTTTTTTTTGAGACAGAGCCTCAAGCTGTGCCCTGGGTAGAGTGCTGTCGCATCACAGCTCACAGCAACCTCAAATTCCTGGGCTTAAGTGATTCTCTTGCCTCAGTTTCCCAAGTAGCTGGAACTACAGATGCCCACCACAACACCCAGCTATTTTTTGGTTGTAGTTGTCATTGTTGTTTGGCAGGCCTGGGCTGGATTTGAACCTGCCAGCTCTGGTGTATGTGGCTAGGGGCTTAGCCACTTAGAGTTACAGTCCAGCTACCATTTAGATTTTAAGGATACTGCATCCTCTTGATTACTGAGTTTTTAGCACCCACTTAAGTTGTGTGCCTGAGGTAAGTGCCTCTCAATTTGCCTAGTCCCAGCCTGGCCTGATGATGAACTCTGGAAAGTTAAGAAGCCAACAAACTTGGTATTAGGGCAATAGGGAGAGAGTTCTTGAGCTAAGAAGTTCAGGATTACAGTAGTGTTTTAGGACGACGTATCTGGTTTCATTGTGCCGTATGGACTGGTCTGGGAAGGCCGGAAGAGGCTTGCATTGTATATGAGATCATATGTTTCCAGCAGTTTGGTGGTTAAAAAGGGAAGAGCTGGATGTATCAGGGGCAGGCATTTTCAAGATAGACGTCTTTCAAATACATTTGGTAGTAGAAGGGTCCCATTTAATGAAAAAGTTAACATTTCTCATTTGTTGAGTGTCTGCTGTATACCAGAGTAAGGGTTAGTAAAGCTTTTCTGTAAAAGGCCAGAAAATAAATATTTTAGGCCTTTTGAGCCAATCTCTGGTGCCACTTCTACTTTTTAATGGGTTTGCCATCTTTCAAAATCAATAGCTTTTGGCAGGACAGAGACAGCCAAACCCAACTGCCTTCTCAAAAAAAAACAAGTTTCCTCATGAAATATTATGCAGCCTTAAAGAAAGATGGAGACTTTACCTCTTTCATGTTTACATGGATGGAGCTGGAACATATTCTTCTTAGTAAAGTATCTCAAGTACCCCTTGCTTTTTACCAATTTTGTTCCTCCTATTTGCACTGCCCGAGGCATCTGCTCCCACCCAATAAGATACTCCCCCATGACCATCCCTCTTCAGCTCGCTTCACCCCTGCCTGGGAACGTCTTCTGCTCTCCTTGCTCTAACTCCCCGTTAGGCTGATGGCTCCTAAATCCCATATTTGTTGTGGTCATTCACTAGATTTCCAGTTTCTTGCTGGACTTCTTCATGTTCCACTGGCACTTCCAACTCAACGCAACCCAAGCTGAACTCATCACCTAACCTCCAAACCCACTTTCTCCTTACTTGGTGGCAACTCTAACCACCTCTTCTACCTCCCAAGCTGGGAGCCCCGGTGTCAACACAGACTCCTTCCGCTGCTGCATCCCCACAGCCACGGCACCAGGAAAGCCCACTGGCTTCTGTGCCAACATTTTTCTCAAGCATCTCCTCTCCTCCTATCCGCGCTGCTAACACCCTAGTTCAGATTCTTACCTTCTCGTGTCCGCAATGCTGCAATAATTTTGAATTGCTCTCCCACTCTTGTTCCCCTAAACACATATTTTGAATGTGGCACCTCAAAGCCACATTTGAGAGTGCTTACAATAGCAGGTAAGTGACCTGCTATTGTAAGCACTCTCAAATGTGAACTTCAGCCTGGCATTTCCCCGTTACTTAAAACTTACTGTTGGCAAGAGACACAATAAAGGAACTGGGCCAAGTCTTACCAAAGAATACAACATCTACAGATTGCACTTTAGAGGAATGTGTCCTGACAAATAGGACAAATAAGAATGTAAGTAATGGGCAGTGCCTGTGGCTCAGTGGGTAGGGCGTTGGCCTACCCATATACCGAGGGTGATGGCTTCAAACCAGCCCTGGCCAAACTGCAACAACAACAACAAAAAAAAGAAAAGCCAGGCACAGTGGCAGGCGCCTGTAGTCCCAGCTACTCGGGAGGCTGAGGCAAGAGAATCGCCTAAGCCCCGGAATTGGAGGTTGCTGTGAGCTGTGACGCCATGGCACTCTACCAAGGGTGACAAAGTGAGATTCTACCTCTAAAAAAAAGACTGTAAGTGAGTATGCACAGTAAGATTCCCATTTTAAAATATTGCAAGTATGTTTTAAAATAGATGCATGCTCAAGGATAGCATTTTGGAAACACAGTTAAAGTTCTTGCATTTCTGTGGACCTGACCTGTCTGTGAGTCTGCCTGGTTGGGGATGGGAGTGGGCAGCTGGGGTTAGACCTGTTGTCCCAGAAAGAAGAAACACAAAGAGAAAGAGAAATACAGAGACAACACTCAGCTTTGGGCTGTCAAAAAGGAGTTTCTGAAAGCGTTTTGAAAGTCACTTTCTTCCAACACAAGAATAGACTATTAAAAGTTCTTTCAGCGCCGCCCATCTAGGCTTTGACATATAAGAAACCAGTATGGTGACCAGTTGCTTCTATGTATAGCAAAAACTCAGGCTAGGAAAGAGTTAGAGTTAGAGAGGAGTGCTTCTCTAAATTTTAATCTCAGAACATCTTCACAACTCTTAAAAATTACTGAGGATCCTTGGCTCACAGTGGTTCTGGCGCCAGTCACATATACCCAGGCTGGTTGGTGGGTTCAAACCTGGCCCAGGCCAACTAGACAGCAGTGACAATTGCAACAAAAAACAGCTGGACATTGTGGCAGGCGCCTGTACTCCCAGCTTTTGGGGAAGCTGTGGCAAGAGAATCACTTGAGACCAAGAGTTTGAGGTTGCTGTGAGCTGTGATGTCATGGCCCTCTACTGAGGGCAACATAGTGAGACTCTGTCTCAAAAAAAACAGAAAAAAATTACTGAGGATCCCAATAATTTCTAGAGTTTTAATTATTGGTAGGTATTGTTTATGGGGATGATACTTATTGATGCCATATTAGAAATTAAAACTGAGAAAAATTTTAAAATATTTGTGAATGCACCTAAAAGAATAAGTCCACCACTATATTAAGAAAAATTACATATTTTTAAGAAAAAATATTTTTCAACCCATAAAACATGGGTGAGAAGAGTGCGTTGTTTGTTTTCACTAACCTATTTAATGGAAGACAATCGGATTTTCAGAACTGCTCTTCCCTATATCTATTATAATAAGTCACTTTAGTTAACATACAAAAGAAAAAAAAGTCTAGCCTCACACAGATATTTTCCTAGAAAAAGAAGAATTTTAAATAACCTTTGCAAATAATTGTGGATATTCTTCTTTACTATAACACCAAAACTCAACAAATAACGGTTTCTAAAAGTTAGTTACAACATGCAATGTGAAACCATATCAATGAACATTCACAATGTTACAACACAGTCCATTCGTCTGTCTCATGTTCTGAATGTGTATTTCATCCATGCATAATTTTGAACATAATGCATTTATTTTCGGAGAATATTAGTAGACACTGAGTTATTGTATAGATTTTCTAAATGTTGACATATTTTATTATAGAATATCAAACAACCATATCAGTAACCATCATCACAAATCTCATCAACAACATAAGTTCTGAGAATCTATGAAGTTCATGGTGGTAAATACAAGTTTTCTAGACTTCTAATTTGGGGGTGAAAGCTCAAATTTTATTATGGGCAGCAAATACGTTTGGTTGTTTTCCCTAAACTAAAAGACTCCATTCATTCATTTTTGATAACATGATGTCTGCCACATACACAGGTCTGAAAAATCAGGTAGTCTGTTGATTAGCATTGCTCTTTCAAATAAAAATGATGCTCACGAAAAAGCTGCTAGTTTAGCTCAGACCTCAAATAGTCACATGTCTGCTTTTCCTAAGACAACCACTATGTTTCAGTGTGAATTAGAAGTACTTCATTTGTATTTCCTATTTAGTCACACTGAATATAAAAAAGATGTGCATTCAAAGGTCAGATTTAATATAATTAATAATTTTATTGCTTTACCAAGGATATTCTTAAATGAAGCTAGTAGGTTGTTTTTACTTTCATTTCTCTTTTGTCTTCTGAGGTTTGGGGTGCCTGTGTGGATGTGTGTGTTTACTGTTTACTGTGCGTGCTGTTTAACACCCTGACTACTAGCAGAGTTCAATGTTACAGCCTTGATTAGTGCTAAGGAAGCAGCAGTTTTACCTATATCACTTTTGCACCATCAGGCCCAATGTCACTCACTGAAAGAGGAAATAATTTCAGTCTTTTTATGGAAATAGTTTTGATCTCATAAGCCTCCTGAAAAAGGTCTCAAGGACCCCCAGGGATCTGTAAAAGGAACTGTACAATCCACTGCAGAAAGCAGTCATTGTTTAAGCAAATTTATGACTAAAAAGAAATATGTTCAGTGTTATCAGAGGTTATGTCTGGGTGGCAGAATTATGGATGGTTTCTACTATCTTCCATGCTTACCTGAGTGTTATGATCTTTTATCATTTGAATAATCAGAAAATCTGTAGTAATGTCACGCTACCTGAAAGATAATGTTTGCATTTCTGAGCCTGTCTAAGAATGTTCGTCACTCTAACGCTACCTTCCCTCCTCCTCTTCCTCTCCCACCCCCTGAACTCCCCACCAAATGACTGAGTCCCACAGGATAGGAGTGCTCAGGGTGTTTAAAGAATCCTAGCAAGATAGGCACGCTTCTTCATAAACGGAAAAAAAAAAACACCCTGTAGCAAAGAAGAGGTCAGAGCTCATATAACAATTTGTATTTCCCTAAAATATCTTTGGATAAAAGGGGGGAGGGGTCATTAGTCTCTTTCAAAAGCTCACTGTTTAGCTAATATTTGAAACAAATTATGTTGGGAGGTTGAGGCAGGTGTATTGCCTGAGCTCAGGAATTCAAGATCAGCCTGAATAAGAGCAAGACCCTGTTTCTACTAAAAATAGAAAAACTAGCTAGATATTGTGTCAATGCCTATAACCCCAGCTACCCCGGAGGCTGAGGCAAGAGGATTGCTGTAACCCAGGAGTTAGAGGTTGTTGTGAGCTAGGATGATGCCATGGCCCTCTACTCAGGGTGACACAGTGAGACTCTGTCAAGTAATGAAGGGAGGGAGGGAGGGAGGAAGGGAAGGAACCGTAGCATCATCAAAAAATTTTTAACAACTTCTTAGATCAGGCTGTTCAATACAGTACCACTTAGCCACATGCGGCTTGAGGACCTGAAATGGGACTAGTGGGACTGATAAATTAAATTTTCAATTTTCTTTGAATTTAATGGGTTTAAAACTAAAGTGTTACTTACCTTATTGATCGGAAAATTTTAAAGTATGCTTGTAAACCCATTTTTTCATCAGTAAATGTTATGGCATCTGAATTCAGGTAAAGAATTTTCAATGAAAATTTATCTCCAAATGAGATACAATAAGCATAAAATACTTACAAATTTTATTCAATGAAGAAAAATTATAAAGTGTTTCACTGCTAATTTTTTTATTGATTACATACTGAAATAATAGTTTAGATATATTAGATTGAATAAAATACAGTATTAAAATTAATTTTACCTATTTTTTTCTTTGTCTTTTTAATGTTAATTAAAATTAATGTTTTAAAGAAAACTTTAATTACATATGTGGCCTCACATTATATTTCTGTTGGACGGTGGTCACTTCAAGCTTGGTGTGGTAGAAGTAAGCCTATGATAATTTTGTTTGCTATACTGAGTATTTTCTACTTTTGACTATTATTAGAGACTACTATTATGACCACTGCTAAAAATTCTTGCAAATCTCAACTGGAAATAGTTATTCTTTTTCTCAAAAGTTGTTTCTCATATGTGCTGTAACTTCCAAGCTACCTAACAAGGTATTTGTAGAGTGGGAAAAGATTAAATATTTATGGCAAATATGGACAGATGGGGAATATCATATTATTGTAATATTGTTGCAACTGTGTCTCTTTAAAGCTTAAAAATGCTGTCTTTCTTTCAAAACCCAGGCTAGTGGAAAGTGGCTCCAGACATTGGGTACCATTGTGTTAGAGCTAACAGAACTTTTATTTTCTAGTTGCCATTATGACTTGATCCCCTTTGTCTTGGCTCTGTGGCAAAGCACTGGACAATTACTATTTCTCAGAGGTCCCTTTTCTGAACTCTGTCTCTTATTCACAGCAATGGTTTTTGCCTTTCAATGAGAAAGTAAAACTGGGAATAGTTTCCAGAGTTTTCAGAACTTTTTCCATTGAAATGCAAACACTCCTCTGGCGCCTCTGAAAATTCTGAGAAATTGTTGGGTTTTGGTGATATTTCCCGAAAACCTGGCATTCTTTTTCTGCTCATGGCTGGTTCAAGTTCTTCCCTTTCCAAGTACATTCAAGTAAAGTCAGCAATTGACTGTCTTTTGCAGAGCAAACTCCCAACTTGAATGCTAAACCAAAGAATAACTTTTTCATTCAAATTTGGAATTGTGACCAGCAGACCTCTGAACCCTATCGTTGTTACATATTCTCTCCAAATGCAATTTACCTCCCTAACATACACCCCTCATCTTAACACTGACCATGAATTACTGGACACTGATGGGGTCCACACAAGAGCACTTGTATGCGACACAGGTAATGGCAGACATTGTGCAGGATTCTCTAAGGTAGCCATCCTAACTGGCTTAAAAATTATCCACCCACATTACTCACTGTTTTATTCATTCCATGTTCTCTATTCCAAAGTATCAGTGTAAAATAAAGTCATCAATTGTTTCTGTCTTCTTTTCCTCAACTAGATAAGTAATCTGAAGGGCAACCCAGAGAGCAAAAGCTAAGTGTTCAATTAACACATGACCAAATTCTGCCCTTGGATAGAATCAGCACAGGTATTACCGTGTCTTCCTTACTGCTTACTTCCTTGCCATGTCTAGAACATACCTGTGTATAACCTTCCTCCTATAGTGCCGTCTTATAACAGTAATTTGAAAGCGGATGCATCCCTCAGTGTTTCCCATGCATCAATCTCCTGGGTAGAAATCAGGATTTTTCTCTTGTTGCTCATAGATTAAGCCCAGTGAATATATATTAACATTTAATAATTGTGGCTAAAGAAAAATTTTATCTAACAGCTCCTAGATGTTGGAAGAACAAATAGGGCAAATTCATGCTCCGGAAAAAGATAAATCTGGGATGGAGTTAAGAGTGGCTAATTCGTGTAGAAATTCAAACTCAGAAGAAATTAGTGGCCCTCTATTACATACTGTACAAATCCAGTGAGTCCTCTGCAGTCTTCATACCCATCCAATATCAGATACTCAAATAGCATAAAATTTAAGTTAAAAACACAAGCTTGTATATTTAACAATAAGCTTCTTAAAAAAAAAGAAAAAAAGACAAATAAGCTTCTCTAAGACTCTGTTTTATCTGTTTTATCTTCTGAAAAGTAGGGAATCTTTTTTTTTTATTAAAAAGTAAGGAATCTTAATAAAGAATATTCAAATTTCAGACTCTCTAAGTCTTAGTCAGAGGTCTTTACTTATCGCAGTCCTAAATAAAGCTTTGCAAGGCAATGGCCCTAAATAAATCAAAAGGCTAGTACTCATCTTATAAGTCAGCCAATGATTTTAACACAAAATTCTACAAATGTTTGCAATGTTTTCATCAGTTCTGCTCATTACTGTCACCCTGATACTTTCTCTCCCCTCAGAAAACCATTTAATCCATTTGGACATTGCAATTTTCTTCATGCCATTATCCCCAGACTCTTGGGCTAATATGTCTCTAATTTCAATTCCACTCTTGCCAAGTTTAACAAGAAATTTAATGTTTGTTTGTTGCTCTAACTCAAGCTCTGACATTCTTGTGACAGCACAAAAACCCGCAACAATAAAGAACGCCCCTACTCAGCAAAACACCACCGCATGTCAACACGAACACAACACGAATACACCCATCTACTCAACATTACAAAACCTTATCTAGCTGTTTGTATGGTGTTGCCAACATTTAAATGCACAATGGCATGTTTATGAACTTAATTGTCAGATTTGTATACTGGTAATAGTGATTTTTCTTAAAAATCAAGAGTTGGTAAATGTATTCTAGAGCACTTACTGAGAACCAAGGTAGGTAGCAGTTCTGGGAAATTGCTTATCAGCCAGAACCTCTTCTGATATTACCCGAGACCAAGAAGAAAGTGATGTCACCTCCCTGAGCCACACTGATCTTGTCCTCATGACCAAGGACAGCACTGTCCTAGGCCTCTTCTCCCAGCCACCCATTCCCACCAACTTTCCATTGCACTGCATAACTGGCCAAGACATTTTTCTGAGAATCTTTTATACCCTTTTGCAGGCTCTGGGAGATGGAGGTCCAAACTGGAGCCTGTAACTAAAGTGCTATTAACAGCAAGATTCCTTAATAGGAATTTTAAATGGTAATACATTTAAGAATTAAAAGAACATTAAAACTATCATTCATAAGGCAAAACTTGTCTGGAAACATTCACATAGCACAATGGATTTCCATTCTATTATACACATACACAAAATAATCTTTCCATAGTAAGCTAGTAACACAGACTTGAGGACTGGGGAGATGTGTGGGAGGCTGTCACTATTAATGTTTATGTTCTGAGAAATGCAATGAATTTAGTATTTCTCACTAAAGAAAAAAATGTATTTTTCTTACACTGGAGGGAATACTGAGGGAAGTATAAAATTTAGCTAAAAAACTAAACTGGGAAATAAGATTTTGAGTAGGTGACCTACATATATAGAAAATGAAAATTCTTGAAAAACAATTTGCTTAATTCTTAGAACCTTCCAAGGAACTAAATTAACAAAGGAATCAGTACAATCACTTCTGTACTAACACTGGGGAAAGAATCTGCTCAGTTAAATCATAAATACCCTCAACATCCACCACTCTACCACACGTCTCCAATTTAGAAAGGCATTCTGGGCTTCTAGCATATGGCACAGAGCAGCACAGAGGGTCCTAGGATCCAGGGTAGAAGAGATGGAAGAAGTAGAAAGGGAAAACCCAGCCTCAACAGCAAACTGCTTTAAATCAGCTCCTCTGTTACAAACAAAACACAGAGATGTGTCAGTTTGTAAAGAAATAAAATGAAAAATTGTTTTCAAAGTCCTCAGAGTGGTCCCTGCTTTGAGGCATTGGAAAAAATTGATTTCAGTAATTGAAACTGAGTTTTGCTGTGCATGAACAATCAGCTGCACAGGAGATTCTGCCTACATGGCCATCTGACTGCCGCGACATCTGAATTAAGATTGCTCTGTATCCACAAACAAGCCAAGTGAGCTAAAATCTGTGTCTCTTTTCCAGATGCCTTTAAACATGCTAAGTCAGAACGTTAGTCATCATAAATGCCAACTAAGATCTTCTAGAAATGATAGCAAATCTCCCTGATACGGCCGTGTTGTCAAATCCCAGCCAAATGAAAGATTAGCATAGTCTGGATTGATTTTTTTTTTTTCACTTGATAAGGAAACACTGTCACAGACGTCTGTAACTCTTAACCACACCAGACAGACAAATTATTTTGTTCAAAAATCTATCTTTTCAATTCTAAATAATGAGATTAATCTCCCATTTTGTTCTCCCTATCAATAGCAACCTACCTCAAAACAAAATGAAAAAATACACAACTTGATTTTACATCTCTAAAAATAAGAAGGGATTTTTTTTTAAGGAATCATCTTGTTTATAACCCTGCTACCAAACAAAGCTACACCAAAAATATTCCAAAACATCCAAAATAATCTAAACAACTGTTTAATGACCTTTAGAGAAGATCACCATAGTTTATCTCAGCTATTCATTCTGGAATTGTCTAATCTTTTTGTTTGCTTGTTTCATTTTTAAAATTTTTTTAAAAACATTTGTTTATTTTAATTGACAAGTAAAAATTATATATATTCATGATCCCAAACATGACATTTTGATATATGTATACAACATGTAATATCTAAATCAAGGTACTTAACATATGTATTACTCCACATGCTTATCATGTTATGTGATGAGAATACTTAAAATCTACTTCTTAGCAATTTTTAAATGTGCAATGTTTTATCATTAACTGTAGTCACCATGATATACACAAATCTCTTGAACTTATACTTCTCATCTAACTGAATTTTGTGTTCTTTGATCTAATTCGCCCGCCTCCAGTAACCACCATTTTACTCTCTACATCTTTAAGTTCAAATTTTTTAGTTTCTACATGTAAGTGAGATCATGCATGAGGTCTTTCTGTGTCAGAGTTACTTTACTTAACATAATGTCCTCTTGGGTCATCCATGTTGTGGCACATGACAGGATTTTATTCTTTTTTAAGGCTGAATAGTATTCCACTGTGTCTATATATCACATTTTCTTTATCCATTTATCCATTGATGGGCACTTAGATTGATTCCATATTTTGGCTCTTGTGAATAATGCTGCAATGACCATGAGAGTACAGCTATCTCTTTGCCATACTGATTCCATTTCCTTTGGACATATACCCAATGGTGGGATTGCTGGATCATATGGTAGCTCTGCTTTTAATTTTTTGAGGAGCTGTCATACCATTTTCCATCATGGCTCTACTAATTCACATTCCCACCAACAGTGAAGAAGAGTTACCTTTTCTCCGCATCCTCGCCAACACTTATCTTTCATCTTTCTGATAATAGTCATTCAAAATAGAATTAAGTGAAGTGATTTTATGTTTTAATTTAAATATATCAATTGATAAGAGAGATGTTGAGCATATTTTAAATATACTGTTAGTCATTTGTATGTCTTCTTTTGAAAAATGTCAATTCAGAAGTTTTGTCCTTTTTTAATTGGATTAGTTGTTTTCTTGCTATATAGTCATTTGAAGTCATAGCCTTCTGTGTTTTGGATATACCACATATTAACTACTTATCAGATATATGATTTACAAATATTTTCTCTCCTTCTGTAGATTGTCTTTTCACTCTGTTGACTGCTTTCTTGGTTGTGCTCAGGTTTTTAGTTTGATGTAATATTGTTTATTTCTTTTCACGTCTGTAGCCTGAGCTTTTGGGGTCATATCCAAAACAATAATTGCCTGGAAATGTCATGGAACTTTTCACCTGTGTTTTCTTCTAGCAGTTTTACATTTTCAGGTCCTAGATGTAAGTCTTTATTCCATTTTGTGTTGATTTTTATATATGGTATAAAATAATTCTCATTCTTCCACATGGAGATACCCATTTTGCTAACACCATTTATTACAGGGATTGCCCTTTCCCCATTTTTCATTCTTGACATCTTTGCCAATACTCAATTGACTGTAATGTATAAATTTATTTCTAAGCTCTCTATTCTAATCCATTGAAGTATACATCTATTTTTATGCCAGTTCCATGCTGTTTTGATTGCTCTAGCTTTTTAGTATATTTTGAAGTCAGAGAGTGGCATACCTCCAGCCTTGTTCTTTTTGCTCAAGAGTTCTTTGGTTATTTGGGATCTTTTGTGGTTCCATGCAAATTTTAGGACTTTTCTTCCATTTCTGTAAAGTGGATCATTGGAATTTTGATAGGGGCTGTATTAAATCTATGTGAACATTTTAACAATATTAATTCTGGAATCATCAAACTCTTTAGAGCTAAACTTTACATACTAAAATTCTATCTATATCCAGTTGAGGCAACTGAACACAAATTTCTGGAACTTTCACCAAATCCTGCAATCTCTTCGCTCTTCCTTCTTACTCAGCCTAGCTTTCTTATGGTCACATGACTCCTGCCCTGCCCAGACATGATCCATTTAAAGACTTAAGAACAGAAATTGACATATTAGTAAGAGCTTGAAAGCATTCATTAGTGATGATGATGATGATAATTAAGCCAGGCAGCATAGTCAGCCACTTAATACTGCTCTCACCAGAGACAGGTTTTTTAAAGTGGGCAATGTGCCAAGCTTGATCCAACTACCTTCATCCATTTTTCCTATTCCTCATCTCAACTGAAGAGCGTTGTCAAATAAAACTATAGAATATTGATGACCTCCCAAGTTCTTCCTAACTTCAAATGTACTCCTAGCTGACCCCAAACTTACATTTTATAGCATATACCTTCTTTAGCATATTCTCCAAATAAACTATCCCAAATCTCTACATCTTTTCCACCAAAAATCCCTTCTCCCACTCACACCCCCCAGAAATTGATTTTCATCCTATTTTATGTATGTCTGTGCCTTCCTTAATATATGAAATATAGAGTTTATTTAATATATATGCATCCAGTTGAAACTCAAACCAACAATACTTAGTGTCTTTTCTACGCTGACTTCTATTTCCTTTTTCTCAAAGAATTGGTGAATACAAGTAAGGGAAGATTTTCTGTGTTCATCTTATTCAGACCCCCTTTTTTTTGTAGTGTGCCCACTAAGTTTGCTACTCTTCCTCTGCATTCTACCTTACCCTGTTCCACCTGGGTCTATGTCAAAATGGTCACAGTGGTGACTTGTACAAATCTGGCTGTTGGTACTAATCACACACAGTGCTCCACCTGTCTGCAGTTGTTCAAGGTTCCCACTTTAAGTGGAGTCTTCACAACAATATTCTGTAGTTCCATATAATTCTATTCCTACTAGGAAGCAATAAATAGGTACAGATGAAGGAACTTTCAGGGCACATTCCCTATGAACTTTCTCTCCTGCTTTCTAGGCACTGCTTCTCTCTCTTTTTCTCAGTTCTGTAAGTCTGGGGTGATCAAGTCCCTTGCTAATATTTACATGACTGTGTCCTTCCTTTCTGTCTCCACTCATGGCTCACCTCTGCACCACGAGGAGTTTCACATGCATGCATGGACCTCAGTCCAAAGGTACAGGCACAGCTGTTCCTTGGTAATAACTGGGCTCTAAAGTTGCGGACATTAGCAGTGTAGAGAGGGTGGGAAAAGAGATTAAAAAAAAAAAAAAAAAAAAAAAAAAAAGAGGAGGCTGGCCCAGGCCCTGAGAGCAGAGAATTCCAGAGAGATCAGGTATGGTAAGTGTGGCACAGAGGGTATACACAAGGAAGAGGATGAGCATCCAGAGGAGGGACAGAGCATCCTGGAGCAGGGCCCCATTGCCTGAATCTATGAGCAGTGAGTCTGCTACCTTCATCTTCTGCTGATCTGCATGATGGGTACCAATAGATAACAGGGCCCAAATTTCATTTGAAAAATGCAAAACCTAGATTCTAAAGCAATTAGTTCTGTAATGATCTCAGTGATGCCAAGTCAAACATTCCTTGGTCTATATAGCCTGAGGATAGACATTTTGTGTGACCTTCAAATGAGATACACAGAAATCTTCATCTCCATCTTCATATAAGGCATTTCTCCCTGAAATGTGAAAAGACCATGTGAGAGAGGCCTCAGGAAAAGCCAAACTCACCAAATTGCCTTGATCTATGAGCAGTGAGGCTGCTACCTTCATCTTCAAAAACAACAGTCATTCCCCTACTTTCATAATGAGGAAAGAAGCATGTGCCATATACGAAAATGAGGTAATGGGAGACAGGGAAGAATGGTAGGTTGGGAAGTGCAAAGGGACATCTGCTGGTGTTCAGCTGCCAGCATCAAGCCTCCTGCTGAGCTACACGATGCTAACGTGATTGAAAGCAAGAACTCCAGAGTTTCTCTGCCATGGGTTGAAACCACCTTCACTACACATTAAGAATGTGACCTCAGACACAGCATGTAATAGCTATCTGCCTCAGCATCTTTATCCATAAACAGAGATAGTAATAGTGTCTCCTTTAAAGGGTTGTGGTAAGGATTAACTGAGTTCATACAAAAGAGTTAACTGCCATTGCTACTACCTCTCACCCACTGGGCGTGGTCTTGGGAGAAGGCTAATTCTTGATGACTCTCCCTCCACGGAACCTAGAAGCTGTCTCGCTAACCTGGTATGGAATCTCACTCTTGGGATTTTATGTCTTGAGGTGGTGACAGCAGAAGAGGAAGAAGGCTGGAAGGCCATCCCTTCCAGAAGCGAAGGTGCCGGTCCTACCTCTAGCTTCTACAGTCCCTGGCATGTTGACACTTCCAAGCTGGTTCTCCACCTTCCCTCCAAGTCTTTAAAACTCAATATGCTTTCAATAAAGCCTCTTTTGCTTAGGGTGACAAGAGTCATTTTCAGTTTCAGCTAGGGTTCTGACTGGAGAATGAGGGAGACAGATGACTCTGAACCTGTATAAGATTGTTGAGTGATACCAAGGAGCAAGTTTATTTTAGAAATTTCCTAAAGTTATCAATCCTCCATGGTGTTATTCCCAGAAGTATTGAGTGGCCTGAGTGGAAATGTAAAGTCTATACAAATGTCATTTACTATCACTCCTAAAGAGTTATTGAGCCAATGAGGAGATGACATACTAATTAGTTTCTCATTTTTTAATAAAATTGTAAGATATTTTTTATTAATCCACGAGGCAAAGTTTTAAGACATGATTTCTTCCTTAAACCCTAAAACGTGTCATTAGAATTATCCATTATCTGTTTGAGTTTATAAATAATTTTAATATTGATACTCTACACTTATCCAACTTCTTATTTGAAAGCACTAGAGATACAGTAACAACTTGTTTCTAAGTCCTTACCTGAGCTAGGAAAGGTTTATCATTTTATTCTGTAAATGGGATAATGATATTAAGAATGCATGATTTTTTTCAAGGTTTGGCATGAACAAATCTCTTAACTTGTAAATGTCCTTTATATCACAAAAATCAGCATCAGCATTACTTACATTTACTAATTCTGCTTGCAAACACTGCTGCTAACACTACCTTACTTGAACCACATTCACTTGTTCACCCCACAATGGTTTCTAGTCTCTACAATATGTCCTTGCTAGGGGCTATGCTAGGTGCTAAGGATATAGAAATGATTACAGAGACTAGTTACTTATTGCCATTACAGACTAGCGATAGAGTTAGGTAAGTACACAAGTGATTTCAGCATGCCAGGAATACTTCTGTGATGGGATTTGAGGAACCAGAGTATTATGGAAGCAGACAAGAGATGGCTTAAAACCAGAATTGGGTGAGGATTTCCCATAAATTTGAAAAAAGACAGGACAAAGGTAATTATCTGCTCCATTTCAGATCTCAGGGAAGTTAGGTGGTCTATAGTCAATAATAAATGATGTGGTCAAGATAGCCAACTCTTAGCCTTCTTCTTTCACTATTCAATGGTATAATTGCCAAAATCATCACCATCACTTTATTATCAACTTCAACATCATCAATATCAAACATTTAATTGGCCATATATGCCACGACTGCAGTTTGTATCTCAAAAGAGACATTAAACTAGCATCAAAACACCAGAGAATGACACACATACATTACCTGGGTATAGCTCTGGAGTATCATGTAAGCTTGCAGGTTGTTATGGGGCTTTTAATTGATTAGATCCAAGCAAGTTTGCCATGGGTAGGTTTCATGGAGCAGATAAACACTGAGAGATATTGAAAGAAGAATCACAGACTCCATGTGGCAGAGAGAGGTGTGGCCTCAGCATGGTGCCTACAGCAGAAACACAGGCCAGAGTGTAGCAAGGGGGAAAACATTTGATAAGATGAAACCAGTAATGACAAGACATGATCCCTGTAAGGCCCTGTGAATTCAGAAGGGCCTTTCTGATTGTACGGATGTGGAAAAAGGAAGTACAGAGGTTAAAGAAAAGGATGTGTAATAATTAGGAAAGAACCTAGAGAAAGTTTTGAGAATTTCCAGAAGAGTCATCAAACAGCTTTTCTAAAAACTTGATTGGTGAGGATCAGTTGTGTGTGTGTGTGTGTGTGTGTGTGTGTGTGTGTGTGTTTTCACAGATCACGGCCACTTCTGCTCCTTAGAAAATGTTCTATGTCTAATATTATCCTAAAAGCATTTTTTAACCATTTAGTTTGTTGGCCTAGTCTGCCTGCCATCCCCTTGTGTGCAAGATTTTAAAACTCTTGCTCTGACCTTAAAGCTGGGAATATCACTGTCAGTCTGCTAAAGGGGTGAGTATTCCAAGCCTTTCTGTAATGATCCCTGTAGGTGATAGCGATCACTAAAATGTTGCCTTAGCTCTTAATATGTTCCAATTTAATTTAAATTCTGGAACAATTACTACTACAGACTACACTTAGATTATTGACCATTTCAAATATTTTTAGTTCAACCCACTAGATCCTAAAGTTCTTTGCTTCCCCCCAAAACTGATTTGCCACTGTGGATGTGTAAGCTGCCTTTAAAGCACCCAACCAAACTCTGAGCTGTCATATTAGCTGGGTAAGAGATAAGGCGTAAGAAAAGTATCCAGTCCTCCAATCACATTTCTGGGTTTTTGTACAAGCTTCAGATGAAATCCAGTCACTCAATAAAGTCCTTCTGTTTCTCTTTCCCTCCCTCCCTTCCTCTCTCTCTATTTGCCTAGAGAGGGGAATCCTAAACCCTTTGGGGCTTTGCCAGCAGCACCAAAAGAATCTCTTGACTATTTTCCCAGGGAATTCCTGCCTTAAATGTCAGCAGAGTACGACGCCCCAGCCAAAGCAGAGTCTGCCTGGATTTAAAGGAAGAAAAATGTGCCTGCTTATACCAAATGGGAAAACCTGTGCTACGCCAAACAGGAAAATGTGTGGGGTCCAGGGCCACAGAGAGAGAGAGAGATTTCAGTACTTGTAAAAGATTTCACAGCCATGAGAAAGACAAGTTTTCTCAAATTTACCTCAATATGGCACTGGAGGCTGACAGGAATCACACATTCTGGTTCCTTGCTGTTGTTTGACCATTATTTTTTACTCATTTGGTGGTGAACTGTATTTCTGGAAACCACCCTGAATTACAAACATAAGATAAAGCCACTTTGAAAATGGAGCAAGGCTCCATTAAGCCCTTTGTTGTGATGGTTGCTGCCGCTGCTGTTCAGTTTGTTTGTTTTTCATGAACATCCTGATATATACGTGCTCTGGGGAGACATCATGAGGCTGAGATTCATGGAAAGCAGAGTAAGATTTATGAGCTGCGATTGAATCTATCCCTACCAGCCTAGAGACACTTCCCGTCTGGTACAGAGGCATGGCTAGCATTTTACTGCTTTTGTTTTAGTTTCCAACCTCTGAAGACACAAGGAAATATTAAAAGTTCTGAGGGCAAGGGTGGGAAAAGGAGTCCACAAATCCCAAAGATGTACATCAGCACTGAAGGAAAACAATATGGAGAAGGAGACTGAAAATTCAGAAGCAAAGTGTGTGGATTAGCTAGTTTTTGCTGAGTACTTGTGATTTTCACTTGCCCCTCTCTGTTTCCTCGTGTGTTACTGACCTACAACGTCACAACCGCTATTCAAGGCGAAATTGGCAACGCTGTGAGGCATACAAGACCAATTTTAAATCAATGTGCCATGTAAGTGTCCTTTTCCCCCAAAGATCATCATATTACATGGTAAGAAAGTCAAAAAGATTTAATTAATAATTGGATTTCCATTTTGAAATGAATTAGGCCCTTTTAGAGATACCAATGGGGGGGGAATTAGATTCCAACTCTCATTTGGATCTAGGATGACATCAAAACAGTTCATCTTAGAAGCTATTACTGATAGTCAACACGGTTCCCCACCTCCTATAACCCCCACACACACACTGAGAGCATTTTATAGGAGCTTTCTACATCATATTTGCACACACAGCCACAGACAAGCCTACTGGAATCATCTGTCCCTTGTCCAAAGAAAAGCCCAGCAAATAGTTGGATATTACACAGAGCTGAGAATATTGCAGGTTGATCACTAGTATCATCTCAAGTATAATAAGGATAATTAGAAGTACTTAACAAGAAAAACTGCCTCTGGTAGATAAAGAGTTAATCTCTGGTTAATTTTAAGCCATTCTGCAGAGAGTACTAATAAGGGCATGAGTTTGTGCCAATTAGGGTGGTCTTTTCCTTGATGGGAACAGTCATCCCTTAGGAACCAGACTGCCAACACACCAGCCAGCCAGAAAAATGGAAAAGAGTCTGAGAAACCATGGTAACTAAGTTTTGCTGGGACTTTGTAAAATGGTGAGTGGAAACTGCCAAGGCCATGCAGAAATTGCTAATGAACCCAGGGCAACCTGCAAAGAGTGGACCTGAAAAATGCCCCCCCACTGACCAGTACTCTTAAGGAGTAGGGCATTCGGTGGGGTCCTGTGGAGAGGACCACAGGGGCCTCCCAAACACCTCTGACTCATTTCTTACAGTAATTACATTTAGCACAGCTGCCTAAAAATTCTAAGTTTTCGAGTTTGTAGCAAGCATTTTGCACCTTTTAAAAATCTTTTTCCAAAATCTAAACGGCAAACAGCTTTAAGGATCAATATGAAATATTTTAAGTATTCTTTGTGGATTCACATAAATTCCCTGTACTCCTCTTATCAGATTTTATTCTGACTTTCAGGGAACATATATTTTAAAGGCTGAAATCACAGATGTATAATAATCAGTGTGCAACCATATTCTGAATAATGTCAATTCAATCTTTGTGATCGGAGAATGCTTGAAATTGTAATAAAGTGCTCCTCTGGAATCACACTCAAAATTTTAATTCCTCTTCCTAATGAGAGCTGTTCACCCATCTCCCTGTCTCAAGTACCTGAATGAGACAACAAAATAAAAATTATAACTGTAATTTAAAAATAAAACAGTCTTTCTTCTTCTCTCTTCTGTATTTCTTTCTTGCCACACTTTGCTCCAGGGGGGAAAAAAATGAGGTGGTGAATAGAGAGAGGAAGGAGCCCACAGATAGGTCTGAATTATCACAGTTGTACTTGTTGGGTTGAGTGATGGGCTCAGAGAGTTTCCTCATACTATTAGAAAAACATTCATTAGTATAAAATAAGAGGACCATATCTGTCCCAGTTATGACAATGTATCATAAACCAGAGATTATAATTATTCCAATGCTAAGCACCTCAAGTATATTTAAAGAAAAAAAAATAATGAGATGGTGATACAGGCAGCTAATGTTTAGACCTTTTGGCAGAGTTCAAACTCCTTAGGCAGAGAGGGCTTCGTGACCATGCAATGCAGGCAGCCACAGAGGATCTGAATCTGGAAGAACCCATGTTTGTTTAATATCCTGGTGTGACAATCCTGAAATTTTTAATATTTTTGAGTAAGGCGTTTTGCACTGGGACCAGCAAATTATGTAGTCAATCCTGTCTCTAGGTTTCCAGATATTAAATTTACCTACAATTCCCAATAATTTTGTCCCCGTCTAACCACTGTATTTTTAAAATTTTCTACTTCTTACCCCCAAATTATTTCTAATATAACAGTCAGAAGAAAACCCTAGAGCAGTCTTATTTCCCTTATTTCCTATTTTTCCTTATTTTTTGTTGTCCAAATCAGTGCTGCCTGTGTTATAGATAGAGCCGCATTCACTACATACATATTGCGCTTAGAACACTTCTCAGATCAAAAATTTCCAATAGACCTCATCGGCTAAAAAAGCAAATGTACCAAACCCTAGATTTCAGTTCTTCTCCACGGCTGGATAATTCAAATCCATTTTAATAGTTACCCAGTTTTAGCTACAACACATAACCAAACAAGACAACTACTCCGTGGCAGGAATCATTCAAACAAAAAGATTTGGGGAAATCCTTATTTTCAAAGATTACTAGCTTCAAAAACATAACAGTAAGTAAATGTTTTGTGTTCCTGAAATGCCCCGTGTCTATGGTGATCGGGTACAGAAAAGTGATTTCAAGTTCAAATATAACTTAGCGATTGCCACATGGTGCAGGATCTTTCCACCCCTACACTCCAAAAACCCAATCAGACAAGTGGCCGTAATCTGATTCCCAGTGTGCTGGGAGCAGCGGGCAGGCAATGAGAGCTGCACTCTGGCTGGGGACGGCATGAGTGATAGACCTGCAGCAAGGAGGTGGGGGTAAGTCCTTGTTTGCCTTAAGGGAACAATGCCCACGGCCAAAATATGAAACTCAGTCTCTTTTACTGCAGATATTTGTGCCTTCTCTGGCAGAATCTAGAAAGTGACTATAGGACAGGTGGGTGGTTCTTTTAGATCTGGACACCGGGCATATTCAGAACAGAGACGTACTGAAGATAGAAGAAAAGAGATGTTTTTTTAGCAAAATTTGCCACATACTTGAGACCTGCATAAGCACAGGGAGATTACTCGATGGAGATCAATCCAGTTATTTTTCAGCAAAAAAATTACTCACCCAAGGGCTCAGTTGCCCAGGAATAGCTGAGGCTGGGTGTTCAGCTAGAAAGTAATGTGCAATCTGGTACAACCTGGTCACATCAACAAACACCTTTGTTGTGGGGAAAAGGAGCAAAACAAATTGTGTTGATCCACATCGAGTGAGTGCAAAAATGCAAAGAAACATTGACAATATAAACAGGGGCTGTGGGTGACGCTGGAATGAGCCCTTGCAAGGTCAGAAGTACATATATGCTCCAGCAGACTTTGGGGCTCACAGACAACTGAGGCTGGCTACTCTGCCCTGGAAGGAACTCAGATTTTTTTTTTATTTAAAAAGTAAAAAAAAAAAAAAAAAAAGCTAAAAACATTCTTAAGGAGTATGCTTACGTTTTGTGTGTCTGGGTGTTTTATGTTTTAAATTTCTCTGGCTGATGAAAGTTTGAAGCTGAAAGAGGCACTGAATGTCTTAGATCTCTGGAGAGGTAGGCAGGTGCAGGAGAGAATGAGCAGGGAGCAAACGCAGGAGGGGCAGGAGTGAGGGGCAAAGGGGGTGGCCCTGGAGGCCGGTCTTCTACCAGACCGCCTCTCCTGGTGGTGTCTCCTGCACTGCTGACACGGGACATTTCCTGCCCACCCAGCCTCCCTAGCCTCTTCTTCCTTTTCCCCACTAAATCCAGCCAGAGGCCCAGCACCTATAACAGCACTCTGCCCTTTTGCTCTCCCGGCGACACCCCCGGCCGCTGGTGAGTTCAAAGTAATTCTCCTCACTGACTTTCAATCCTGAGTTCTCTGACTTTCCTCCCCTCCTTGGGGATATTTTGAACGTCTCCTCCAGGGTGCTCTCCCTGCCGCATTTCAAGTGCTGTTTTTTGTCTCTTTATACTCTCTTCCTCCAGGGAAAATGATGTTGTTGTCGTCCCAGTTGGGGCTTTTCATGATTACACGATTCACTTAGAGGAGGTCACTGGGACAGGGGCGACTTGCAGTACAGCTGGCCTCTCCGCTTCGGGAGCCGGCTCTTCCTTTACCCCACCATGGGGGGCTTGGGCAGCTCTGAAGCAAAGCCCCACGTCAAACCAAAGGCTCTGCTGAGACCTCTGCGCAGGTCAGGGAGTGCTCCCCAGCCCTCTTTGGCACAGCATTTCCTCACCGCCTGTGCAGTAGCAATGTGGGGGAAATAAGGGTGACACCAGGCATCCAGGGGACAGCTGCTATACTACTAATGGCTTAAAGTACTTGGCTTTCTTGCTAACCCTTTAAACAGTCCTCTGTGACTAGATTCTCTGCTAAATGCTCTCCACCTTCTTGGCTCTATGGCTATCACAGGCAAAGGACAAAAACAAAAGTCCTAGATAACAGGAAACTGGGGATATTGCCTTCCAAGGGGGAGGCTAGCCATTTCCTGCCCGAATAGGCAGTTGGCATTAATATCCTCAAATCTCCCCTCCTCTGCCCCAAAGATACAAAGACAGTAAGGGGATATAGATGGGGGTGGAAAGAAGAAAGCATCTTCCCTCCCAGCCTGCCTGCCGGTTCCCCACCTCCCTGCCACCCCGCCCCCCCCACCCCACCCCCGCAGCTCCCAGCAGGAGGCGGGCTGTCCCCTGGGGCCAAGCCCACAGGGAAGAAGGCCACCAGGAAGACCCCAGAAAAAATCGCTCTGCCTAGAGCCTGAGGGCTGCGGTCCCGCTCGACACACCCCTTTCCTTGACCAGCGCTCCGGGATGGTGGCCCGGGGCTGCTCACCCCCGCCTCTTGAGTCCCTTTGGGAGGTTTCTCTGCGCGGTACCTATAAGAGTTGAGAGAAGCTCGGGCACGAAGAGGGGCTGACCTTCCACTCCTAAAAGCATTGCTCACTCTCCTGCCTCCCCCTACCCCCTGCAGCCAGATGCCACCCAGCCCTGCCTGACGGGTGGGGAGTGCCCGGGCTGGCCAGGACTGGCCGCTCTGCCGACCCGCCGCCGCTCATCTGCGCACCTGGCCCTGCCCGGAGCCTGGCACCAGCCTGGAATGGCCGCTGCTCCGCCCTCCCTCCCTGTCCCCACGTCCCCGCGTCCCCGCGCCTCGCGCCTAGGCCTGGCCGTCTGGTCGCAGTGTCCCTCGGGCGGGGACAGCTCCGGGCCCCTCCCCCTGGCAGCGCGCTCCCTCCTGGCGCACAGGCGAAGGAAGGATGTCGCTGTCCCAGCTCAGGCCCTGCCTGCTCCTATCGCTGATGCCAGGCACCCCTGTCCTCAATGAATCCACCTTCTCAAAAGACAGCATCCAGCATCCCCAGCTTTCTAGCAGACCTCCCCTTAATCCAGCGTTAGGGAGCCCTGTGGGAAGGGTGGCTCTACTAATCTATTTGCTGAATGCCATTTTGAAGCAAAAAAGTGAAAAACTGAAAAAGATGTCCCTTTTTTTAATTGCTTTATATTCAAAATATAAATGGCACGTACAATGTACGATGAAACTTAAAAACTTTCCGGAAGGGAATTAACTACAAGGTAAGGATTGTTTATTCTTAATCCTTAAAGAAACTTGATTTGGACGTTCTCCTTTCTCAGACACGTGGCACAATTCCGCAGCCCCTGTGCGTGGCCTCCTTCACCCAAAGTCACAGCCCCTTCCCACTGAACGGCTGGAGGGTGGCTTCTGAAGCTGGTTTGTTTTCCTTTTCAGTAAGTGTGGACCTTTGTGTAGAAGAGAGAACATCATGGTGGCTTTCAAAGGAGTCTGGACTCAAGCCTTCTGGAAAGCGGTCACAGCGGAATTTCTGGCCATGCTAATCTTTGTTCTCCTCAGCCTGGGCTCCACCATCAACTGGGGTGGGACGGAAAAGCCGCTCCCCGTCGACATGGTTCTCATCTCCCTCTGCTTTGGACTGAGCATCGCGACCATGGTGCAGTGCTTCGGCCACATCAGCGGTGGCCACATCAACCCTGCGGTGACCGTGGCCATGGTGTGCACACGCAAGATCAGCATCTCCAAGTCTGTCTTCTACATTGTGGCCCAGTGCCTGGGGGCCATCCTCGGAGCAGGGATCCTCTACCTGGTCACTCCTCCCAGCGTTGTGGGAGGTTTGGGGGTCACCACGGTAGCATCTTCAGCTATCTTTGTTTCCAACTGGGACTCCAGGCTTCTTGCAGATGCTTTGCTAAATGACACCTTGGTGGCATAAGAGACATCCCTAAAATTGCTAACTTATCCCCAGGGAATTTTTGATTATTCTTGGTAGGGTGAAAACTGATTCTGGCAACATTAAAATGTATCCATAGAAAAATCACTGTTTGCTCTTGAATCACTTGAAAATAATAAGCATTATAGGGCAGCACCTGTGGCTCAAAGGAGTAGGGCGCCGGCCCCATATGTCGGAGGTGGTGGGTTCAAGCCCAGCCCCGGCCAAAAACTGCAATAATAATAATAATAATAATAATAGTAAGCATTATATCAGCTTTTTCCTTTCCCTATCCTATCCCAGTTATTATATTGACTATATAGTTAGCTTAAAGCAGTTTATTACAATTATTTGTTTACTCTCTAGCAAGATAAACAGTGTCCTTTTTTGTCATGTTCGTGAGACTTAAAATGATCTACATAAAGGATCATGCTTAAAAAATAATTGACATTTCATTTTATTTTTAGCCAATTAAGAGTATAATTTGTTAGCTCAGCACCAGGGTGAACTTAAAAAAAAGGACACACATGGTTTAAATTTTAATTGAAATATATATTAATTAATTTAAACCTAATTAATGGATTTAATCATTGCCTTATAAAATTACAAGGCTCTCAAGAAACTCCTTTATAAGTTAAGTGCTACAGTGGCACATTCTACTTCCTTTGTAGGAAAGGACCTTAGCACAAACTACTGCTTGGTCACTGTAAGAATAATTATCTTGATGACCCAAAATGAATATAATTTATTCCTTCAGTTTTTTGTGCAGGTGGGGAAGGGGGAGTTCTCAGTTGGGTAGAAGACTCAAATTAACCATTACTTTTTTACAGAGATAAAATATGCCTTTCACAAGGACTTGATACATTATCATAGAAAATATGCTTCTTCAATTCCAATGGAATATTTTTTTCTCCCTAGGTTCACGGGAATCTTACTGCTGGTCACGGTCTCCTGGTGGAGTTGATAATCACATTTCAGCTAGTGTTTACTATTTTTGCCAGCTGTGATCCCAAACGGACTGATGTCACTGGTTCGATAGCTTTAGCAATTGGATTTTCTGTTGCAATTGGACATTTATTTGCAGTAAGTTTCCAAGTCCATTTAAATAATTGATCCTTCTCGTTTACCCTCACCCTCACCCTGGCTGGCCTGAAGATGTGTTTTACAGCAGTAGATTTTTAGTATCCAACCCCGTCTGTCCACTTGGGGTGATCATTTTGCCAACTACATGAAGAGAAGGTTGATATAGTTGCTAACATCTTGAGGTTCCTCTACTTGACCTAATGAATGATAGGAAATTGCAACAAATAATACTTGGTAGTAGCCCTGTTTTCAGCAACGCCTGACGTTGTTTTCTTTTTTCCTATAGATAAATTACACTGGTGCCAGCATGAATCCTGCCCGATCCTTTGGACCAGCAGTTATCATGGGAAATTGGGAAAACCATTGGGTAACTCATGAGATCGTTTCTA
This sequence comes from Loris lydekkerianus, assembly GCA_963574355.1. Taxonomy (NCBI): domain Eukaryota; kingdom Metazoa; phylum Chordata; class Mammalia; order Primates; family Lorisidae; genus Loris; species Loris lydekkerianus. The sequence goes on along the minus strand of CAUYPK010021504.1, from coordinate 28,880 downwards.
TCTTCTTACAGTGGAGGACATTACCTATGGGGTTCTTATTGTTTCCATTATTTTGCTTTCTAGTTTCTCCTGCATTCCTTCAACCTCCACCCTCACTTCAGGATGCCTTTCATAAAGACTAGAGAAAGGCTAGCACAGATCTTTTACAAAACATCTCGTATCTGTTCTGGGCCTTTAGTAACAATCTTTTTTTATTTTTAAGTGTTGTTCTGGGTGGTGTAACTGACAGACTGCAGCAGAGTATATTGTACATAGAAGTTGCCTATGTGGAACAAATTAAAATTGGGTAGTATAATGAATATGTTGTTTTAATAATTGAAAGTAAAGCATTCCCAGTAATAAATGAAAATAAAGTTTCAAGAAGAAGAAAAAAGAAGGAAAAACTTAAAAGCATTGCCATAGCAAAAATATTTATCTTTTTGTTTATAAAAGCATAAACTCAATTAATAGTATATGAGTTGGAAGCATTTGAACTGCAGATGGTAGAGAATATATAGTGCAAATGTTTATGCTAGTATCATCATGACTATAGCTGGAAACATAAATCACTCTCAGAAAAGGCACACTTTTCAGTCCCAAGCCTAACCTACTTATTAAGGTGGTGTCGATGCTTCCAGAGAATAGTGGTATCCATTTTTAAATATTACAATGAATTTTGTTTCCATTGTTTCTTACAGCAAAGGAATTTAAATCCTTTACGTAAGTCATCCAGCAATTGTGATGGCTAATAGGCTAGCTTACAATAAGCAGTAAAAATATGGGATATAATGCCGGGCATGGTGGCCTACACCTGTAATCCTAGTATTCTAGGAGGCTGAGGCAGGTGGATTGCTTGAGCTCAGCAGGTCAAGACCAGCCTGAGAAAGAGCGAGACCCCATTTCTACTAAAAATAGAAAAACTGAGGGAGGAGGATTTGTGAGCCCAAGAGTTGGAGGTTGCTGTGAGCTATGATGACGCCATGGCATTCTACCAAGGGTAACAGCTTGAGACTCTGTCACGAACAGAGACTTTGTCTCATGAACAAAAAGCCATCTTCAAGTGAAGCTAATGTTATTGTCATTTATATGACAATATATGACATTGTAAATGTTAATTTACAATTTTTTAAACTCATGAATATGACAATATGTCACTTGTGTTTTAATCTTATGCATATGGTGGTTATTGACTTAGTCACAACCGCTGAGCTGTGGTGTACATTGCAAATGAGCAGAAATTTCACCACAGCTACACACATTCATTTCTCTATACCATGAAATGACAGGATGAGAGTCAGAATTCAAAAACAAGATTTTGGATACAGCCATGCAAATATTCAGCCAACAATGCCATCCATGAGATTGGTCATTGTATCGTTGATATTTTAAATCATGTCATAAAGCCACATGCACAACTGAAAATTTTAATGGGCAGTATCAGATTTTACAATGAAAGGGCAACTTGTAGTTCAACTTATTAAGTTCAAGCTATTTTTATTTATGAGGACTTTAGATATCTGACAAGTAATTAATAAAACATATATTTTATCCACAAATAGTAGAATTTCTTACTGTGTTGATTACATCAAAGGCTTCTCCTTGTAATTCTATACCAATCTTAATCCTAATACAAATAAATCTTCATTATTTTAGCAATGGTTGTGTAAGATTTAGAACTAATTTAAAGTATATTTGTAGATAGATAGACTAGAAATAATATTAAAAGTGTGGGAGTTTTTTGTATAGTGTCATGATATTCTAATTTTCTTTATACTTGTATGTATTTTCTAGATTTTTAGTAATATAAATCTTTAAAGTTACTTTTTTGTTTTTTAGATTTTTTAATTGACACATAATAATTGTACATAATTATGGAGTACATAGTGATGCCACAATACAAATCACGTATGGTGATCAGATCAGAGTAATTAGCACATCCAGCATCTCAAATGGATCATTCCTCTGCTTTTCAAGTACAGAAGACTTTTTTCTGAAAGAGCAATTTGATACCGAGATTTGTTTATCTTTGAGGACAAGCCCCTAGATATCATATATATACGTGTTTTGGAGAACAGTGGTAATTAGTTAGCTGTTTCTATTCTCCCATATGGGATTTGTAGCTGGTGGAATAGTACATGTCTAATGAGATCTTACCAAAGGAACAAAGAGCAAAGACATTTAGTGGAGGGCTTGTGTTTCTCCTTTGAAAGGTCATAGAGAAGGCAAACTCTCATATGGTTTCTTTCATGTTCAAGATAAGGAACTTGGTTCTTCCAGACACTCTGCCAACAGTTTCCCTATAAAGGATATGTGCTCAGCTTCAGCTTAAAGTTCGAATTTTCTTAGATTTTGCGATGAGGATGCTTTATGAGATTGATCTCCAAAGGGTGTCTAAAGCAAGATGCATTCATCATATTTTGTTCAAATGAGAGAAGTGTAGTGTTGTGGAAAACAGTACAGTGGTTCAAAATAGAGGTTTGAAATCAGACAGACTGAAATCCCAGCTCTCCCACTTGCTGAGCGTGAAATCTTAAGCATGCTTCCATCCCCTCTCAGAGTGTCAGTTTGCTTATTCTTAAAATGGGAAGAATGGTAATTATCTATCTCATAGGTTATTGTTAGAATTAAATGAGGTAAAACAGGAAAAGTGCTATGTACCAGTTCAGAAAGAGTGCTTGATAAACAGGGTTTCTGTTGTCCAAGTGAGTCTACTAAAGGGATGTCCAACATTCTCAGCATCCACGTGCCTTAAAGCAAATGCTGCAGTTCATTCTAACTCAGCACTTATTCTAGGTATGTAAGTGATAAGAAAGTCAATTTATACAAATCCTATGGAATTGCTACTCCTCACTATGCCTCCTCACTAGCCTTCATCCATAAACTCAGGACAGATTTTCTCACCAAGCCACCATCATAAGAGCCATGTAGAGCAGTGGTCCCCAACCTTTTTGGTGCCAAGGACAAGTTCTATGGAAGACAATCTTTCCATTCACTGGGGTGGGTGGGGTCATGGCTTTGGCATGATTCGAGCTCATTACATTTATCTGAGATCATCAGGCATTAGATTTTCATATGAAGCCTGCAACCTAGATCCTTTCCATGCACAGCATACAGTAGGGTTCATGCTCCTATGAGAACATAGTGCTGCCCCTGATCTGATAGGGAATGGAGCCAGGCAGTGATGCGAGTGATGGACAGCGACTGTAAATACAGACGAAGCTTCACTTGCTCACCCACTACTCATCTCCTGCTATGCAGCCTAGCTCCTAACAAGCCACCAACGGGCACCTGCCTACAGCCTGGGGTTTGGAGACCATAGCTTTAGGTGATAGCTCTCTGCAACAAGAGTAATGAATGAACCAGGGAGCTTTCCACTCAATGAAGTCGCCAAATTTTAGAGAGGGAAAGCATGTAACATATGGAAGATAATAATTTACAGCCTTCCTAGTCACGTACTTCTTTAAATATTCTAAGAAGCCTGGCATAGAGCAGGTTGCTACAAACTGGGAATCCTTAAGCACTTTACAAACATTATTTCATGTAATCCTTACACCCCACCATGTACATATTATTATGATCCCCAATTTTCAGGTGAGGAAAGTAAGACTTTAGGTTATGAACTTTTGAAGTGTGAAGCTGGGATTTCATTTATCAAGCTGTACTGAATAACTAAAGCTCTGAATGGTAAAATCTGCCCTGTGATCATGATAATGCAGAAAACTCATGTAAGATGGCAGTATTGAGAGAATAAGAGAAGTACTCCCCAGAATTTTTCTTTTTTCTGTGGACCTCTGATGTGGATTTGGTGTGTTTTCTTATTTCCTTTCCAGTTCCCTTCTTTTTTATGCATGACACAATTGCTCTCTTCATTGAACCCAGCTAACATCAATATTCACAGTGTTCAATGGAGCTCTTAACACTTATCTTCTTCCATCTTTCCTCAGATATATTGGGTTGGACCAATCATAGGTGCTGTTCTTGCTGGTGGCCTCTATGAGTATGTCTTCTGCCCAGACGTGGAACTCAAGCGCCGTCTTAAAGAAGCCTTCAGCAAAGCTGCCCAGCAAACCAAAGGGAGCTACATGGAGGTGGAGGACAACAGGAGTCAGGTAGAGACGGATGACTTGATTCTGAAACCTGGAGTGGTGCACGTGATTGACATTGACCGGGGAGAGGAGAAGAAGGGGAAGGACCAGTCCGGAGAGGTGTTGTCTTCAGTATGACTAGAAGACAGCGCTGAGAGCAGACGAGACCCCCGAGAACTGTCCTCAGATTTCCTTCCACCCATTAAGGAAACAGATTTGTTATAAACTAGACACGTGCAGGTTTATTCTTTCATGTCATATCACTCAGTCTAAATTATAAACATTCTATTATTTACCAAGGAGGAAAGGAAAAACCCTATTGTGAATTTCAAATCTAAAAAAAGAAAGAAAGAAAGAAAGAAAGAAAGAAAGAAAGAAAGAAAGAAAGAGAAATCTTTCTGAAGTATTTCCAAAGTAATTTATCTAGTTGCCTTTTGTTAACAACAAATGTAAAATGCGTATCAGGGTTTGGATAAGTCCTACCTGACAGAACTTATAGATACACCTATCAGTTTATTCCTCCTCTCTAAAGAAATAGGTATTGTCAACCCTAATTTGAATATTTATTCCATCAAATTGAGTTTAACAATGACAAGATGCAGTACATCCCAGAGTCAGGCACATTCAGGAAGGGAAATAGAACATGTTCCTGTGTGGACAATCCCTTATTTATAAACTACCTCGGCAAAAGAACATAAAGAAGGGTCATTGTCATTTATTTCCATTTATATTGCAAATTCCCAAGTTTCATCCCCTCATCCAATTCATAATTTCTTTCCTCCTCCTCAGTGTCTAAGGTGATGTGGGGACTAAATCCCAGAAATTTGGAAGAGCATTCAATAAATCTGTACATGTATTAGTTTTACCTAATAAAACATCCAAACCGTAAGGGACACCTATTAAGATTCAGGACAAGCTGATTTGTAAAATCTTATGAGGGTGGGAGAAGAGTACAGTCAAGCAAAAATCACCAAGACAAAGGAAATCTGCATTATGGTATCAAGTGGTCGATCTGTTTTCAGCACACATCCTCCAATGCTCCACCGAGAGATTAGCAATCTATGCTTTTAACCCCTTAACCACTTTGCTTTTTATCTTTTTAATTTATTGGTGAAACTGGGGGTTTTGTTTGTTTGTAACATTGGTTATCTATATTTAAACATTAGCTGAGACATATTTTTGATAACAAGAATTTAATTTAACTGGCTTTTGGTTGATTAATAATCTCTGTTCACCCTATAAGTATAAACTGGTCAGGTCCTATACTAATCTCTGCTGTGCTCTCGCTTCTCATGATGTTTGTTGATCATCTTCACTGTAAGTACGATGAGATTTGAGTGAATTAAAATGCATAACAAGCAAGGTATGGATTGGTTGCAGAATAAAAGGGTGAGGTTATCAGCACACTCTATGTTCAAAGCTGACTTGATGACCTGTCTTTCATTCATAGACACATTGTATGTAACCCAAGGTGCTTTTAAAGTATTTTTGTTATTGACTCATTTATTTGTCATAATGATCTGTTTTTCCTGTTCTACTTTGCCTTTTGCCCATAGCATTCTCCAGAAACCCCAGTTTCTGTCATCTTAACTGTCTAGCCTTTATCTTAGACAAAGAGCGACAAATGTCAATTTCGATGAACAAAAGCAAGTAGGAATAAAGCAAAAACCTATCCCTGCAAGGAGTGGCTTGTAAATAGCTGATGATCAAGGGCTTTCTCCTCCCAAGCACAGTTCCAACTGTATGTCCCTTTTTAGTGTAAATGGTAGTTGTGTGTCTGTGGCAGTGAGATAATGGACAACTATTAAACCTGATTTTCTTCGGTGCTAGGGAAGAGTGATGTGTGAGATTCCCAGCGAGTCATCACACCAGTGTCATGCCTGGGAGTGTCACTGGTGTATTTCGTAGCAGGTGCCTAAATCCCAGGCCCCTTTATCAGGAGCCATGGCCATACCACACACGACACCAGTGACCCATGGTTCCTTCTTGGCTGGGACAGCACCTATAGAAACTAGGTGCAAATCTCCCAAGGGTAGTTTGTGCCTGTCATTTCAAATGTTTGCACAACATAACCACAAAGGCTTAAAATCAGGGGTGGTTCAGTTCAAAAGGTAATCTCAATCACTAGCAAACATGTCAACTCAAAAATAAGTTCAGTTAACAAGGAAGTGCTAAACAGATTTCCTGAAAACACTTACCATAACCTGGCTTATAATCAGTTTTATTCTGTCATATGGTTTACTTCATATGCACTCACTTTTACTCTCACTTCCAATTATAGCATTCGATAAGATAGGGTTAAAAAAACAAATGAATGATGTTTTTGTAATTTGTTCTCTAGTGGCTAGCAGAGAGCCTGGCATATAATAGGTGTTCAAAACAAGTGGGTTAATTAACAAAAGCATAATAGATCTTAAATTTGGGATTTAAGAATATAAATAATTTTTGTTTAATCTTTATTTTCTCAGTATTTAATAAAAGCATGATTTCAAGTACTTCTAAAGGAAGGAAAAATAAATGGGCAAATCATAAAATAGATTTTTGGATTCTACTATTTTTAGGGGCATGAACGAAAGCTTGAGTACTTTTTTCCCCTGCATGAGAGACAACATATTTTGTATTTCACTCAAGGCTCTGCCAGTAAAAAGTAATGAAATTGTACCTTTCTAATGACATCTATGCAGCAGGGGTCTATTGCCTTGTGGATGGCACCAAATTATCCAAGTGTATTAGGAGACTGGGGCTTTTTCCTTTAATCCTTTCTTATTAATGAAGTGCATGGTGCTGCTCCCAGGAGACTGCTGCTGACAGACACACAGAGAAGAGATCAGAGAGGAAAAACTGGGAAGACATAAATGAATTATACCCCGCCATGAAACAATGCCAACTGTCTCTCCCCTAAGGAACAGTACAACAGCCATCCCCAAATTGTAAGGTGGTACTGACACCGAAAACGCGCAGAGCTTGTCAAAAGAGTACAGATGGCAAAGCGACATATTTTAAGTCTCCTGGTTTTCTTATAAACTTGGAGCCCAGAATTTGAATGTGGTTTCCATTGTTGAAGATGGCGTTTTCTTCAAAGAGTCCTAACCTTTGGCGCTGGAAGGAAGCACTTCTAGGCCTAGATAGTTGCCTAAATTTAAGATTCCTTTAGTTTGTTTCTGCTGTTTGAATCTTTTTATAAATTCTTCCACTTGTTCTATTATCTGAGACTTTTCCTAACGCAGCTCATAGTACTAGGCAGAGGGGCTGCTCAGGGCTGAAGATTTTACCTGCAGATTAGAAATATTTGGAAAACATGCGTGATAAAATTCAGCTACCAGATTTATTGGAGCTCTGATTCCAAATAGCACAGAATATTCTTCTCAGGCCATAAAACCAGGTTTAAACTCAATAGGAAATTCAAACGTTAAAATTAGTCCTGGCAAGTCCCTTTGTTCCAGCGTGTTGACGCCATCCCCACACGTCATGAATGTTTGACAGAGAAATTGTCTTTGTGACAAGATGACAGTGTGAACTGAATAGGCCACCTTATCACGCAATACAAAAGCCAATGTGAATTCTCATCATAAGCACCATAGGATATGCAAATGCAGAGCATTTTGTACCCAAAAGTAATTCTGCCTTTCCTAATGTGTTTATGGCATGGAAATTATTAGAAGACATGGTTGCTACCTGCAAAGCGTAATGTAACAAAACTCATTTTCTTAGCCACTAATTTTGTGAGTTCACATTTGTGTGTTGGTACTATACAGATTGGGCTAAAAACAGCAGCAACTTTTGAAACCCATAATTCTCTGAAATAAATGAAAAACATTTAATTCAGGGATCAAAAACTCTGGGCACTCACTTTTGCAAATGGCTGTAATCAGTGAAAATACATACATATCAAAAAAAGTTATACAGCATGTACAATAAGCACTAAATTTAAGAGCAGTTATGGAGTTACTGAACCATGTTCAAAATCAAAGAGCTAAAAGATACTCTTACTAATAATTTACATCCCATTGGAAACGAATTTCTAAATTTTCTTCAGGATTTATTAAATAAACATGCAATTTATGAAAATATATAAACAACTATTTCTCACTTTTATGACCCAAATCACAATAAAATTGTAATTCAGAATAAACTGGGGAAAATAAACTGAACATATGGTTATATTCACAGTTATTTATTAACTGAAATGTTACTCCAACATTAGAGCTTAGTGTTGAAGAGATTTTAAACTGTACTGTCTAATATTTGAAATAATCTTTTAAAGTATTAGCACTGTAGTTGAATTCCTTGAATTCTGTTACGTCTCATACTACTAAGCTTGGGCAAATAAACTTTTGAATGTTTTAAAAGATAAACATTGTGTTTGATGGTGTTTGAAAATTCATTCTTGGTTTTTGCGAGTTAGATCTTATGAGCATCCTTTAGAATGATCAGGAAATTTAGATATTTGAGTATAATCAACCCCCGATGAAGCAGACCCACAAAATCAATTGCATTCTGTGAAACCCTGCGGAGTATACACTGTGGGAGGGCCCTAATACAGTGAAAACGGCGTTTAAAAAGGCTCAATTCAAAATGTCCACAAGTATGCAAAATAGACTCCTGGATATTAGCTATCATTACAGTGAGTCTAAAAGCAAAGATTCAAATAACTGTGACTGGTATTGCTAAATGGACGATCCATCCTCAAGGCATTTGGCAGATTCTGCCTACCCAGATGGATAATGTAGGCTCAATGAGCACTGGTTTACCCCCTGGGCTCTTGGTTTGAGGTGCTTCTCAATTTTGAGAGGTTATAAACCCTAGGTGGAAGATGGAAGACAGTCATTTATATAGTGTGCAACCCAGCAGATGAGTGGTGAGTGGTGCCTGGGGAGCCAGGTGGAAAATGTACCTCACGTATCACATTTGTCACAGTGTAGTGAAATCATTCAGTAGGTATCTGTCTCCCCTAGATCCGAAACTCCTTAAAGGTTAAGACTGTGTCTTATTTATTCTTCATCACCTCCCACCCCTACCTCTATCCACCCTTCGGCATCAGACTAGGCTTGACATTTCACTCAATAAGTACTTGTTGAATGGAAAGATAGAAATTAAAGAATATCTTATAATCATTAGGCAAAGCCACAAAGCACTATTCTTCAATCTAGTTGGGTTTTGGTGCGTAGATGTGTGCTAAATATTTGAGTTCTTATAAGTTCTGGGTAGGAGCTGAAAATTAACTCAAACACTAAAGAAAAGGGAAAATGCACACACACACACAAAAAAAAAAAAACACTAATTGGATTTCTAAAATTTATACCTAATATGTAGGCAACTAGACATGTTTTCATTGCTATATTTGTACAACAGCCAGATGTTAGATGAAATTTAGCTCAATGAGTATTTCAGCAAAAACAGTATTTTAACAAGTGTGGAAAGCTAGATATATGTGTAAATGTCAGCTTGCTTTTGGATAATTATCTTACTTGGGAAATGTCTACCAAAATGTCACCTGAATTTTTTCTTACTTTTTTTTTTTTTTTTTTTTTTTAGTTTTTCCACTTCTTCAATCTTTGGGTTTAAAAAGGCATTGAGGACCCTCAAAAGCTAATTTGAATTCTTCTATCTCCACATGTTCAGAAATCTGAGAAACAAAAACATTGATGATTATAACCTTTTTGCCAGATAAATGCAAGATGAATGGACGGAAGGATGACTGGATAGAACAAACACTCCAGCCTGGAGGTATTAAGTTACTTTGTAAGCAAACTGAGATCACAGCCTGTATTCCTATTCCTATTCATAGATACTCTACAGATAGGAGAGGCACAGTGGCTCATGCTTGTAGTTGTGGCACTTTCAGAGGCCAAGGCAAGAGGATCACTTGAGCCCAGGAGTTCCAGACCAGCCTGAGCAAAAGCAAAACTCCATCTCTACTGAAAATAGAAAAACTAGCTGGGCATTGTGGTGTGTGCCTATAGTAGCAGCTACAGGAGGCTGAGGCAACAGGATCTCTGGAGCCCAAGAGTTTGAGGTCGCTGTGAACTATGATGCCAGTGAAATTCTGTCTAAAAAAAAAAAAAAGGAAAAGATCTATAGATTTATAAAAGCATTAGCCAAGGGTAAAAAGGAAAGCACAAAAAGAATAAATTTAAATGATTATCAATTATGAATATATATACATATATGGCATTTAGAATTTATATAGTATTCTCAAACATTTAATTGTCAAGGCTTATTGTCGAGAAAACATTACTATCATTCCCATTTCCAAAGAAGAGGAACCAGGTGTCAAGGAGATTAAGTAAATTAGCCAAAATTACACTTAGTGATAAAGCAAAAACCAGAATGCAGATCCCAATTAATTAATTTAGGAAAATTTCAGCTGTTTTTTTTTTTTTTAGGAAAAGATTATAAAGCCCAATTTTTAAGGTATTTTTCATTTAGTCCAGAAAAGACAGTTGAGGATTAATTGCACAGTTACTTCCACATGCCAATAATAATAATAATAATAATAGCTTTCCATTGTCAAGCGTTTACCCTGCACCAGCTATACCAGTGTTTTCCAACCTTTTTTCACCTCACAGCATATTTGAACCTACAGTTAAACATCCACAGCATACTTGAATTATGTTGATCCCAAAATAAAAAAGAATATACTTACTATGCTTTGAACATCTTTGGAAAATAATTTAGTTTTCTTTAAAATGTTCATGGCACACTGGTTGAAAATCCCTGAGGTATATGCTTTACTCAAGTTTCTGCTTTCCTCAGAGAAATCTTATGAGGCAGGTACAACTATTTTCACCATTTTACAGGGGAGGAATCTGAAGTCTAAGAAGGAGAAGTAATTTGTTGAAAGTGGCAGATACTCAGTGGTAGAAGTAAGATCAAACCCAGGCTGTCTGTCTGTAGGTCTCTCCTCTCAGCCACTGCCCTGTGGTGTCTCTTACCTGGGGTGCTTTAGTGCTCCAATCATTCCAACTTTCCTTATCTGCTTTTTCCAAGCCTTTGACTTTTTTCATATCCAACAGAGATTGTGGTACATTGGAACTCTCAGTTGTTCCCGACTTAACCTCTGATTATCATTTTGACCCCCTCTAAAGGAAGATTTAAATATCCATGTGCAAATACCACAAAGATAAATCAGCTAAACGTAACAGGTGTATTTTTGAAAGGGACTTTGGCCAATTAAACTCTTTCTTTAGTGAGCAGGGGGGATGAAAGGAGCCTCTTATACCACCTACCTTCCACTTTTTAGCTCAGCTTTCTTACCTAATTTGACAACTTCTCTCTGCTCTTCATTGAGACTCAAACCTTCATGTCAATTTTAATTGCCAATATGTATTTTAATCCTTATTTACCTATTAATCACCCAATCCATATATGCTTGAGTACCTAGTTGGTTCAAGGATCTACTTAAGTATTTATTTTATTTTATTCAACTAAAATAAAATTTTAATAAGGGAGTCAGTAAATGGCATGGGGCAATAATCTGACCTAGTGTACAATCACTTAACCCTAGACTAGCCTATAGACTGAAAAAGACTGTTTATTTTAATAAAACAAAAAAAATATTTTTTAATGGACCAAATTGTAACATTGTCACAGTGGCAACAGCTTTGGAAAGTAACTGATATGACTGCTGCCAGTACATTCTCTCTCTTCAGTCAGAGGAGAAAGATTTTTGTTTAAAAAACAGGACTGCGCAGCTATTACTGGTCTGTCTTCTAACTACAGGATTGTGGCCACAGTCTCCAAATATTTTGACTCTAGATTCTGAGAATGAAAAAAAAAAAAATCTTTAGAAGTGTAGAAATGTACTATCAGTGACTGTGGAAAACGATTTGTTTAAATTTTGCACCCTAGAGAAGAAAGAAAGGAAAAGAACAGAAGAGGGGGCAGAGAAGGTACTAATCCCTTAAGAACAGTGGAGGGAGTGGAGGGGTGCCCTGTTCTCCTGCCCCCCACTCAGGGCAGGGAGTGGAGGGGAGCCCCGTTCTCCTGCCCCCCACTCAGGGCAGGGATGGAGGGGGTGCCCCGTTCTCCTGCCCCCCACTCAGGGCAGGGAGTGGAGGGGGTGCCCGGTTCTCCTGCCCCCCACTCAGGGCAGGGAGTAGAGGGGGTGCCCGGTTCTCCTGCCCCCCACTCAGGGCAGGGAGTGGAGGGGGAGCCAGGTTCTCCTGCCCCCCACTCAGGGCAGGAAATACTAAGACAGCGGTTGCCCCCATACAGAGAAAAGTCCTTGTGCTAAGTTGAGTATATATACTTGTCATCCTATATTATAAAGCACCCCAAAGAGAACTGAGATAAGTGTTGTCTTTAATAAACTTAAGCCCTCACCTTGATTTTCGTTGCCAAAATGTCAGTTTAAAGAGAATTTTTCCAGTGGGATGGAAAGACTCACTGTATCTAGATTTCCAGCAATGCATGCAGAATAAAAAAGCAGAAGCTCTCGAAAAATCGAGTCTCTGAAATTTATTTCTTTAACAATATAATTATGAGTCGAAATCTGAGCCCATGGCTCTAGGGGAAAATGTCACCGTATTAAGCTACTGCAAGATTTCAATGTCAAAACTTATCACAAAGGACTTGAGTTTTATCTTGTTGTTCCAAAAGCTGATATTATGAAAACAGTCTCAGAACTGAGGAACGAGAGCAGCTGGGATTTCTCCAGTGATCTGAAATAAGGAAGAATAGAAAAATACTGATAGAGATTATTCAGCCCTGTGGTGTTGATACGTTGTGGTTAAATCATTCATATTCTTTGAACTCTAATAAAAAATTCTCATCAAACAATGATGACATTTTCATCTCATCAAAGTTTAATCACAAGAGTATTATAATTCTGATTTTCTCACCTCAAGTTCAAATTGAAAGTAATTGTCACATGTCATTTAATTCTAACCATTACATATATTCTTATATGTTCCTCCTCACATTATTATGGCCCGTTTTGTTCTCCAAGAGGCATATCTTTTTTTTCTATTATTCAAGCAGTTTTAAAAGAACTTTGTCACGTACTTACAAACAGTACATGTAAGGCTCATTTTCAGAAAGCATTTGAGATAACAAATTAACCTGAATGGAAAATGTTTTCTTCAAACCTTAAGAGACATGAAGGGTGATACATTCTAACTATTGAATTGTTTTATGTTGAGAGTCACTTAGGCTGGGCCCCATGGCTCATGCCTGTAATCCTAGCATTGTGGGAGGCCGAGGTGGATGGATAGCCTTATGGGGAGTGGGCTGTGGCTGCCAGGGCCCCCACGTAGCCTGAGCTCAGGAGTTCAAGACCACCCTGAGCAAGATGGAAACCCCATCTCTACTAAAAAAAAAAAAAAAAAAATAGAAAAATTAGCTGAGCATGGTAGTGGCTACCGGTAGTCCCAGCTACTTGGGAGGCTGAGGCAAGACGATTGCTTACTGTGAGCTATGAGGCCACAATACTCTACCCAGGGTTATAGAGTAAGGCTCTGTCAAAAAAAAAAAAAAAAAAAAAGAAAAAGAAAGAAAGAAAGAAAGAGGAAAAAGAAAGAAAGAAAGAAAAGAAAAGCCACTTAATAGCATGAACTCTTGACAGTTTAAAATATTTTTTAGTAACTCCAGGATGATGGGTTTAAATATGCAAAAACAGAGAGGGAAGTACAGCTTCTTTAATTTTCTTCCATTGATGTTTTAAAAAACAACAACACTGCTCTTGTCCTGAATCATCCTGGGATCTGAGCTAAGAAATGGGATAAAGTCTACCTTGATTGAGACAGAGAAGGTTGGCTCCTCCCTGAAGATGGCGAGTGAGTCATAATCACCACTCTCAAGGACTTAGGGAAAGTGAGTAACAAAATCCAAGATGACTGTAGGGTTGGGGATAATATGGATATTGTATTTTCTATGTTTTCCACAAAGGACATATATCAGTTTCAGAATCAGGAGAAAAATAATGAACGATATATTTAAAGAGATCTAAATTGTCTGATTAAAATATTTGGGTCAGAGTAGGACAAGGGACTTAAAGTGGGGGACCCTGTAGCTGTTGATGCTTCTGATGTCTGTGCCTATGTCAAAGACCAGAAAGAGTCAACCAAAGCATGGGTGGGTGGGCAAGCAATGGAAAGGTGTCGTCCACAAGGCTGTGGAGAGATTGGGGCAAACTGGGACAAACTCAGCAGATTTTCGCCATCTGAGTCTTTGGGTCCAGTGTTATCAGTGCCACTTGATGCAAAATAATAACACCTGCTCAGTCCATCTGCATTGAATTGAGGGTCCAGGGCGGCCAACTGTACCCTCCTCACTCCTTCCCTGCGTGGAAAGACAAGGGTGTGGCCCCTTCCCAAGTTCCTCATAGGCCTTTATTCGAATCTCAGACATGAGAAAATTAAGCATGGCAGCAAGCTTCAAAGAGAGGGTGAAGGGTAAAAAACAAGGAGTTTAACTGCATGAGTGAAGTCTTAACACCTTCTGTTTACTGCACTCTGCCTTGCCTTTTTCTTATCCTGTTAAATATGACTTAGGGTTGGACAGTATGCTGTGTGTGGTGAGTACTGCTTTAGAGCTCACGGTCAGCAGTGACACCTGGCTTCTCCCCAGATCATGCCATCCTTAGGGCCTCGCTCTCTTAACCCTATGCTCTATCCCACACAGTGGGACAGATCAGGAAGCCTGATCTGATTTTTCAATATACTTGAATTTCAAAACAGTATATGAATTCTCCAATTCTCTTCCATTCTCTCATTTGTCAAATTGAAGTTCTCTCAAATACTCTTGCCTCCATCCCTACCTCCTCTACCTTGTTTTGAGCCAATCCAGAATTGCTATTAGCATCCAAATTCAAGGATGTTCACGCAGGGGTGACTTAGCCCACCAGCAGATACCTGGTAATATCTGGATACATTTTGGGTTGTTACAACGGGAGTGAGCTCCTGGCATCTAGTAGGTAAATTCTGGGGGTGCTCCTAAACATTCTGCAATGCAAAGGGCCGTTCTCTCCTGTCAATGAAGAATTCTCTGGCCCAACATGTCAGTTGTGCTAAAGTTGAGAAACCTTGCAACTGGTTTATGTGCCTTCAGTCTTGCTTCCTCCACTTCATCTCCGCAGCTGAAATTAAGGTTGTCTTTTAAACATGAGATCACATGTCTTTAGTGAAATCTGGAAGATACTGTTGTTTTTTCTGTCTAAATCCCACATGCACACTTCCTTGCAATAAAAATCTTTTTTGTTTCAGAGAAGGATGGATCTTTAGTCCCAGGGAGTCAATCCTTATTAGGCTTACCCAGTCGGAATAATTGGATTGCCCTTCTACTTCTCTGCACATCACACTCATCTTGAACTTCTTTTGGTTTCTTACATGATCCATATTCCCTCTCTCTCTCTCTCCCCGTCTTTCCCTACCTCCCCCTTTCTTTGTCTCCCTCTCTCTCTCTCTCTATCCCTCTCTCTTTCTCTCTCTGTCCTGGAACTCTCTTTTAGTCCAGTCACCACAATGCCTTCACACCAACTTTCACTTTTCAATAACATAGTTCCTTTATAAACAATTACTGTATTTTAATACTTCCACAAAATTTGCCCTACCAATGATGACACCCTCTTGTCTCCATCTATTTAACTCTCCTCCCATAAAGGCAATCACTTTCACCTACTTTTTACTAAATATTTTGGTAATTTCCTCTATGTTTCTATTAGATCTGTGCTACTTGCTGATTTTTGTTGGCTCTTGGTTTTATACATGTATCTATGGACTTAATACGATTAAAAAAGATTTATTAGCTTTTCCTCCCTTTTGTTTTTAACATAAAAATGTACTACTTATACATACATGCTGAGCCACAAATTAACATTGGTTTCTTTGTTTACCTTGCATGAGTTTTCATTTCTTCCTGAGGTTAATAATAATCTTGGTTTTTGTTTTCTTAGTCATTTATGTATTTACCAATTCAACTCTCAAATTCTTCATCAGTTGTCTAAATTTCTTCTTAAGATGGTTGTATATGGCAGGCACGTGGTCAGTTACACCTTCCTGAAGAAACGTCTCTACAGCCTCCTCACTCCAAACTAGAACCTCCCTTCACCGTCACCGTGGGGTCTTCTTTTGCCTTTCTGCCGTGTTTCTCATAGTCTGTATTATTCTCTTTCTTTGTTTATCTTGACAGTTGACTTGAAGTTTTTCTGTGTATGGAAATGTCGGAGGCTCTGGCTTCTAACTTATGAGAAATCCAATGCCATTGGCCTTCCTGATCCCCACCCTCTCTTTCTCCCTCTCATTCTCTCTCTCTTTCTCCCTCCTACTTTTTTCTCTAGAAAATTGAAATTTCATAATGACATGCACTAGGTCTATTTTCATTTCATTTTTCTACACATTCAGTGAGCTCTTCAGTCTAGAACTCAGATCCTTCGGTTCTGAGATACTTACTTGAATTGATCTTTACATCTTTCCTTACATTTTGTCTGATCTCTCCTCTGGGTTCAGATATTGACTCTGATCACTCCTCCTATTATCTAGATATTGGGCCTCCTGTGCTCTATTAGATGATTTCCTCAGATGCCTGGTCATCCTTGGCGATCTGCGCATGCTTATGTGGGAGGACCAAACTCCTCTAAACACAAGTGTTTGGGGACTTATGAACTGTGAACTTTACAAGGGCGATCTTGCCTTGATGTCACTGTCATCAGGTCTTGGGCTTCTCAGATTCCCCAAAGAAAACTCTTCTGCCTCCTGCAATCATAAATGAAGGCCTGGCTGATGGACATCTGGAAGCTGAATGTGGGAAGGTGACTGGGAATGCTTTCAATATCCACTATGGTATACATTCACTTAATCCCCTGTTCTCAGCATGTTGTCTCCATCTTCAACTGAGTCCAGAAAATAGATCCAGGTTGGGAGGCTCTGTTGCCTGGCTATATGAAGCTGGCAAGCTGATGTGTAACTCTATTTCAAAAGCTAACTTTCAGCCAATCATCTCATGTTTGTCCTTCTAACTAACCCACTTCTGAAAGAACCCCATACTTCCTGTTTCTGAACTGTCAATTCTGAGGATTAAAGTGGGTTGGATTTCACCTTCCTCTGCTTTAGCTCATACTTCAACTCTCTCTGGTCCTTTGCACTCATCATCTGCTCTCCGGGTTACAAAACTTGGTATTTGTTGCCTCTTTCTCTATTCTTCCCACCCTTTGGGGTTGAAGACTCTTTAAAAAATCACTTTATAGATGCAGAGGAAGTGAACGTTTTCATCTGTCAACGTTGCACAGAAATCCCATCTCTTCTGCTTTTTATATAATGCTACTTTCTCAGACCGAGGGCAGGTGCCTCTGCCACGTACCCTGTTAATACCCTGTGTTCCTCCCACCAGACACATGGATGTGTGTGAGGATGGAAGCAAAACAGAAATTTTTTTTGTTTATTTCTCTCCCTGTAAACTCTTATTCAGTAAAGATAATCTTCTCTGTCCCTCTGAGGAAAGTTGGCACATCCCAGCTGGGCTCACTGGCTCATGCCTGCAATTCTAGCACTCTGAGAGGCTGAGGCAAGTGGATCTCTTGAGCTCAGGAGTTCCAGACCAGCCTGAGCAAGAGCAAAACCCCATCTCTACTAAAAATAGAAAAACTAGCTAGGCATTGTGATGGGCGCCTAGTCCCAGCTCACTGGGCTGAGACGAGAAGATTGCTTGAGCCCAAGAGTTTGAGGTTGCTGCGAGCTATGATGCCATAGCACTCTAGCCTGAGAGAACAAAATGAGACTCTCTCCAAACAAATAAAAATGAAAAAAAGGAAAGTTGGCACATTCTTATGATTTTCTGCTTGTTCACATAAAAAAGACAGTCCTATAATCACATTAATTCACAAAACGAGATTCGCTAATTTGTTCTGCCCAAATATTAAACAACCCTTAATTTTTTTTTTTTTTTTTTATAAAGTCTCACTCAGTCACCCTAGGGTTGAGTGCTGTGATATCATAGCTCACAGCAACCTCAAACTCTTGGGCTCAAGCAATTCTCTTGTCTCAGCTTCCCAAATAGCTGAGACTATAGGTGCCCATCACAACGCCCAGCTAGTTTTTAGAGACAGAGTCTTGCCTTTGCTCAGGCTGGTCTCAAACTCCTGAGCTCAAGCAATCCACCTGCCTTGCCTTCCCAGAGAGCTGGGATTACCTGTCTGAGCCACTGAGCCAGGCCAAGGTAAGAATTCTCCCTCTCCCTCTTGTGAAGGCCTGCAGCTGACAGTGCCTGACTGCCAGGGAAGGCGTTGACCAGCTCCCCCACTACCTGCCCCCACACTCCTCCTTTCAGCTCATTCAGCTGTGGATGAGGAAGAAAGGAGGCAAACAGAGTTGTTAAATTGAACAAACAAAAATATTGGTTAGGTGGCTTTGAGCCAAATTATTAGAACTGAACTCTTCCCTGATAGGTTATTTTTTATTTCTAATTTTTTGGAATCCTTAGGACCCTACCTACCTACCTGCAATTCTCACGGTGAGCCAACGGGGATGCATCAATCTCCCAGTCCCACCATCGCCCTCTTCTGGAGGTTCATAGCAAGAATTAACAAGCTTCCAGCTTGGCCATTTCTCCGGTGAGAACCACTCACACATCCTGTTCTGATTGAGGCTGATCCCTATGCTATACCAAAGCAACTCATCACCTTCTATGTTTCCCCAGGAAGAGTTAAACCCTGATATAAGGTGACCCTTCATTCCCAAATAGCAAGTTCTCCACGTGATCCTAGTAAAGTCTAGAGGTGAAGAATGTGGCATTCCCTTCCTTGGTGTAAAAACTGGGGCTTTTAACATCATTTCCTCCAAGAAAATCCTCCTCAAATCCTTCTTTCTGCTCTGTGTAGCTTTCATCTGAATGAGGAGTCCAGAAGTTAAGGAACCGACTAGTTAGTTCCTTAGCACATTTCTTTACAAATTCTACAGCAGGGTGAACTTGATTAACATTGACTTTTCACATCTAACTGTATCAATGTCTTAGTCAAAACAAAGGGAGAAAAAAATTATTTTCCAAAAATTATTTTTTACTCAGTTACTGCTCTGTCTCCACCCACTAGTGTATAAAACTTGCAAGTATAAGATCAGACGATCTCCATAAGATCAGAGCATCTCCACAACCCAGCACATGCATAGCACATATAAATCTATAAATATTTATTGACTGATTACTAAATAAATAAGTTATTTTTACTGGTTTTCTCCAATGAGCTGATGCCCAACAAATGGTCAGTTATTTCTCAACTATCTACCCAAGAGAGATATGAATTATAGCTGCAACTTGCAGATATTAAAAAGGAAATCAGAAACGCTAAATCTGAAGGCAAGTTATCATTGAAGGTCCTAAAAAAATTTTAAGGTGGGATCAACATCCTTCTATTAAATAGTTTAGGTGTTGCCCAGGGTAATGAATCAAATGAAACACCCAACATGGGGGATGGTCAAACACCATAATTCCGTGAAAATACAATACTGCATTTCCAAAAAGAAAATTAAACTTGACTAACATAAAATAAGTTTTTCAAGACTTTTTTTTATCAAGCCAAGTAAAACATTAAAAGTAAACAAATTCTACCCTAATCTAAAATTTTATGATAGGGCAGAATTTCTATACGAATACTGGAAAACAATTTGGACTTTTCAAATACTTCCAGCAATAATTTTGCAATTTCTACTTAGCATGTGGAACATATTAAAATTTCTGTACAAAGTTATTCCCACAATAATACTGAATTTGCTTTGTAATTATTCAAAAAGGAATACAGCTGTGTGTGCAAGAATATGGGGAAAATTGGGGATCACATAAAATTTACCCAAAGTACCACCTGACACGTGTTTTTCTTTTAATCTATTATTACGTAATTCATGAATTTATTTTATGTGTCCCCACCTGCTTCCCAGAAGTATTCGAGGTAGATTTCAATTTTAAAGAAGATATCCAGGTTCATGGGACAAAGATAAAAAATAACAAAGGGTACGGAATGGTGATTGTTCATATACAATCATAGATGAGTTATTTGCTGTACTTCAGCCTCAGATTTAGCTCTAAAATTTCTGATATCAAGTCAAAAGAAGAAATATAATGGCCAATATTAAATCCGCCATAAAGTAAAGGGGAAAATACCAGTTATCTGAGAGTTACTATTTTATTTTTGTACTAAATTTCAGGAAGAGTTTATCATATGAGTCCTTTTCATATAATAGCTAACATATATTGAATACCTATTTTGTGCCAGGAAGTCTTCTAAGCTCCTTGTGTATACACATGCTCACACACATATATGAATAATTTAATTTCCATAATAGCACTGAAGGATAGATTATTATTCCTGATTTACAAGTTAGAAAGTAAAGGAACAGAGAGATGAGTTGTTCAGCTGCTGCTGAATTAGAATCAACGAGCTGACCAGGCCTCAGGCCCATGATGCCTAGAAGCTTCTCCTAGGGCAGAGGACACCCCAGCCTGGCTGGGTGTAAGTGGGACAGCATCACAGAGGGGAGGAGAAAGACTGGAGCTGCCTCCATAAACCTGCAGCCCAGCGCCCGGGACAGAGGAGCCGCAGAGAGCTGCAGGCTAGGTCTGTCTCTCCCAGACAAACCTCCATCGACCCACACAATCTTGTCTTGCAAGATTTTTTTGAAAAGAAAAATATACACTTTGGGAAAATCTTATATAAAACATCAGATCTCTAAATTCTTAAAAATTAGGAGACAAGGTGACCCCGGACACCCCCTCTCACAGGCAGCCCTGGGCTGGAGCTGAGCGGCTTATACTCCTTGGGGATGACCCGGGTCTCTGGACACAGACACTGTCCCCTGCTCCACACTGCCTCTCCCACCAGCTCCCCTCGATTCAGGTATGTCACCTGCCAGATTCCTGAAGGCCTCAAGGCATTGAGCAGCAAGTTGGAGCAAGCTCTGATGCACCCAAACCACAAATTACTGCTGGGTTTTGCTCTTATCCCCTGTGAGGGAGTCTGTGGAACTGGTGGGCAGGTGCTGCAGAACTGTATCTGAGCAACTGAAACCAAGTGTGGGACACGGAATTCCTTTCAGGGACAGCCCCCTAAATGAGACACAGAAATGCCTGAATGTGCCAGGAAGAGAGGGAAGAAAGGGAGCGGGAGCTAGTAGAAAGGTGAAGAAAGGCTGTCCTCTGTGTCATGACCTGTCAAATCCTCAGTCTCTAGCAAAGGCAGGTGGGAAAGAAGGAGGGAGAAAGAAGGAAGGAAGAATGAAGAAAAGAAAAGGAAGGGAGTGTGGAGGAGGGAGACGTACGAATGGGCAGGCCAGCTGGACAAAAGAGTTTCTTCTAAAAATTGTTCAAGTGGCCCAATTCCGTATTTAGGGTTTCACTAAAAACCCTGCAAAAGAAGCCACATTAACACAGGAGCCCAGAGACAGAAAGAGACACCAAAAAGGCAGAGGTGGGAACTTGCAGAAGTTAGAATGAGGGCTCTGTACTCTCAGGGCCTGGGAGGTAGTGTTTCCAGCCAAGTTTAAGTAGATCTCAAAAGTACAGGGTACCCCAGCTGACATTGGCCGTTGTGCTAACTTACATGCAAGTAATTCTCACAAAGGAGGCCTATTCTATCCTCAAACTCAAGGAGGTACAGAGGGTTGGCAACAGGTGCGATAATATCAGTAGATAATATTCTATCAAAACCCCATCTCTAAACAACTACTTCCAACATTTCATGAACATTTCCCTTAGTGATACTAGGAAAGCTCTAGGATTGCTTCATTCTCTCCACCAAAGCACACACACACACAGTCCTTCTGTAAAAATAAAACAACAGTAGTAGCAACAACCACATAGATCTTGGCACCATGACAAACTTGTCTGTATATACTCAGGAGGGATTACAATGACTTGGTAGGAAAAAAAAATTTTTTTAAAGAAGAGGAAAAAATAAATAAACCTGATGTAGGATAATTGCACCACTGGTAACCTCTTGGGATTTACATTCTAATTTTTATCTTTTTTACTTTTCAACTGTTTTGAAGAAGTGTTCCCCAGAGGCCAGGTGTTTAGGATCAGGATATGACTAACCGACTGTCGAAATGATGTTGATGACAATAGGCAACAATAGTAATCAGAAGAAATAACTGTGATGATAGTAATAATCCTGGAGGTGCCATCAAAGCCACATGTTGCCATGGAAACTGCGAAACTGAGACTGGGTAGGAGTCGCAGGAAAGCTTTGACAATGGAATGCTGTGTTCCTGGAACTTCTAAGAGTGAGCTCCCCTATTATATCCTAAAGAAGATTCAGATAAATAGCAATCTTTCGTGATTATACACAACAGAGTTAAGGACAAAATGGCCTGCCAAGATGAGAAAGAATGAGCTGGGTTGATGGGTATTTGGGGTGATGAGTATTTGCCTTCAGGGGCTGCCTCAGAGAAACAGCTGCACACCATCTTTTTAGAGAGAATTCAGATCAGCTGCACGGAAAGAAAAGTACACAACAAAATGAAAATGTTTCAAGCATGGTAGTTCTTTTCCATCTGCACAGCTGTCCAGAGCAGTTCAAGTTTAATAGTGGCACACATCTCACTCTTTAAGGCGCAATATAGAAACTTTCCGAGTCCCAGGATTGAAATGTGAATGGATATAAAAATCTCTCTAGCTGTTTCCCGAGAACATAAAGAAAATGTTAGCTGATGCAAAAGAAGGTCAGAAAATCCATCTAGATAGCTTTTGAGCTTGGCAATTTCATCTCTGGGATATTTTGTGCTTAAACACGTTTGTCAGAATGTTGTACAATCACATATAAAATCATTCTTCGTAGAAGGCCACACCCTGGCTAACACTTGAAAAGAAAATCACTGTCATGGCCCAAGGTAGCCAGCCTGTCTGAATGTGGGCCCTGACACCACTGCAGAAAGCAGCAGCCCTGCGGAAATTGGTCAATGGGAGGTGAGCCATGGCCTGCCATGGTGCTCACACCCAGGGTGAGCAGAGGACAGCCTGCTGGGGACGTAGCTTCACCAAGCACAGCTTACTATAAGCACCCAGAGATGGACGTCTGGAATGATGTGGGAGCTAGTAGTTTCTTTTCTTTTCTTTCTTTTTTGTTTTGCTGTTTTTGGCCAGGGCCAGGTTTAAACCCACCACCTCCGGTATATGGGGCCGGGACCCTACTCCTTTGAGCCACAGGCACCGCCCAGGAGCTAGTAATTTCTTCACAAGCAACAATTTCCCTTCTCATGGGCCAATACTTTGTATTAGTACAGAATATTCTCCATTCTCCTTCGTACATGTGAAATAATAGCTACTAATTTCTCATGCCTCTCCTGAATGAATATATTATGATGATAAAGCTTTTATATCTGTTCAACAACATGCAAGCTGATCTGTTGATAACACAATAATTAAAAATATTCATCTTTTCATTTGGATCTCCTTCCCAGGAACTTAAGAGGTTAAGGAGAATATTATGTGCTTAGATTTCTTTAACATAAACTGAGTAATACTGAAAAAATCTTTGCAATGATATCCTGAGAGAGCCTCTCCTCGTTAAAACCAGTTTGGGGAGCCAGAGCAAACTGTATTTAAAGTCCAGCTCTGCCATTTATCAGCCGTGGGAACTTTATCTTTCTAAATCTTATATCCTTCCTTCATAGAAAAAGGATGATGAAATAACCAAAGATATTGGGGGATTTGGCCAGGCACAGTGGCTCACACCTGTAATCCCAATGCTTTGGAAGGCCAAGACTTGAGCCCAGGAATTTGAGACCAGCCTGAGCAACTACAAAAATAATAATAATAATAATAAAAATTAGGCTGCAGTGAGCTATATGTTCCACGTCTTTTTTATATTTTTGAGTATTTTTAAAATTTTTCAAATTAATATGAGGACACAATTTTTAGATTACATTGTTCTCACTTCCAGAGTAAAGTTTCATTTGTAAAAGAGCCCCTCGTTCAGGGGGTGTGTTATACACCCTTGCAATGTGCACATCAAGTGAGATCCCTCCTCATGGCCTCCCTCCTTCTGCCAAACGCCCTCCCACCTCTCCCCTCCCTCTTCCCCCTACTCCTATCCACGTCTTGCTCATAGTGAGTACTCAATGTTTTTATTATAAGTGACAACAAGTGGATACCTAGTAAGCCATAGAAGGACATTTGTTCACCCTAATAGACAGCAAAGTGACAGCATCACTTTTTGATATTGTGCTGAGAATGCTCTTTCTGGCTATGAGGACTTGCTTCCCTTAGAGCCAGAACTCCTGCTCCAGAGAGAAGGTTTGCAGATGAGGAAGCAGGTTGTACCCCTGGGAGGAGCCTCCCACCTTTCCTCTAAAAACCCCTGGAAATCTGCAAAAAGACACCACCACTTCAAGTTGCCCCCAAATTACTTACAAAACTTAAAATCCCTCTAAGAACAAGAAACCACTCTTATTTGTTGCAGCCCTGAAGTATCTGTCCAACACAAACAAAGAACAGCCAATATCCCGTATATTCCTGAATCGCAGATCTGACTCCAGGCTGATTCCGAGGTCTCATGAAGTGACCACTTGCTCTGAGCCCTTTCCTTCTGCTAATTTAGAATTCTGCAAACAGCCTAGAACACAGGCCTCGGCCCTCTTCATCTCTCATGATTCCATTTTCACACTTATCCAACTTGTAAGAGGAACCACTGAAATAGTACAAAACACATATCCAGCTATCAAAATGTGGGGTCCTCAAGTCATTTTGATTTCACTAAAAGCAATCATTTGAAGGACATCTCAGATGTGGGTATCCAAACAAACGTACTTACATGAAACAGGAGACGGTGATTTGAATTCTAACACATTTTCCCTTGAAATAAGCTTTGTAATAAAGGCCATGATGCCAAGAAAAGATGAAAAGGAGCAGAGTTGCAAATGGAGTTCAGAATGACTTAAAAATGAAATATAATCATGAAATGCTAGTTTAGCCAGATAAGCACACAGTAAAATCTCAACCCTCCCTTCTTTCATTAAGATTTCTATTTCATATACTCTGAAGGCTGAAGTCAAGGGGTGAACAAGCACAGAGGGGCCCCTGGGGAAGGTTCAGAGGGCTCCTGGTCAAGGTCACCCTATTGTTAGGCAGAACAGGCAGTATCCTGGAGCTGCAGAAGATTAGGAGCAATGAAAACGGGCAGTGACTAGATATTCTGTGGCTGACTGCAGGTTTGCAGGCACCAACATTTCCCAGTCCACCTGGGGCAATAAAAGTCTTCATCTCCACTTCTTAATTCAATCGGGGACATACAATATTGATTTCCAACATTAAATTACACTGAGGATTTTTTACTATTGTTGTTGAATACAGATATTTCCCATCGCTTATAATGCATGTATCATTTAAGAAAAAAAGAAAGCAAAAAAGATAACTTTGAAGGAGCTACACAATTTGAGATACCATGCACTCAAAAGTGTTTTAAGAAGCAGAGTTCATTGATATACACATTTCTATTGCCTGCATATTCTTGCCTGAGACAAGACTAGATTTTAAAGGACTCTAAACTGTTTGCTTAAAGACAAGAGACATTACTAAAGGGCTGCCATTCTACATGTTGACACCATCGAAGAATACAGAGGAGTTGTTCATTGACCTACAAGAACCTATATACTTCACCAAGTATAATAATAATAATAATAATAATAATAATTCAAAACCTCTCTCTAACTAGCCTCTAGGAAGTATTAACTGAGGCTCTCACTGCTCTCTGTAAAATATACTGCTCGGTACCCATGGAATGCTGAATTCTCACAACTAGTAGGCCACTGACTACCCCGTACATCCTGATGATACTGCCCAAGCCCTTGTATTGTATGCATCGCAACAGGTGAAGATTCCTATTTCTAAGTCCAGGGATGCCAGTAATTATTATTACAGTAATCTCCTCATTATCTGGAACCCATGGGGATTGGTAGATTCTGGATAAATGTAATTTCTGGTTGCTTGAGAGTTACAATTAAAAACACACCAAACTAATTCTATACCCCATACTGTATTATACCATACCATTAACTTTATATTAATGTGACATTAATATTGAAATACACAAATTAAATGCAAATTAAGGCAAATAAGGATAAACTTCACTTACTGTAACACAGTTTTATTATATTAAAAAACAGCTTTGTGAATGCACTAGTAAACAGTACGATTTTAGTTAAATGGCAGTTAATACACTTTTAGACTTCACTCACAGTTTTTTAACTTCACATAACACACAGTAAGACTTAAAACTGCTACAGAGAACCCACAGGAACCACAGAATGACACATAAAGCCTGGGCTTACTGACAGCACTGATTCAAACTCTGATTTTTCTTTTTTTTTTTTAGCCAGGTTGCATGCCAGTTGCTTGAGAGGGCCAATGTCTTGAGTTTCAGATAACAGGGAGTTTACTATACTGTCATTATATAATTTAATTAAATATTATTAAAAGAAAATAATATAAATACAAAGAGCAAAAGATCTACTTACTGTCTCCATAAAACCGGATGAAATGCATTAGGAGGAAGCCACAAAGACAGGTCACTTTTTAAAAACATAGTTATGTTAAGCATGAGCAGGACAACCATAAAAGATTGAGAGAAAACATACAGAAGAGTGCTGGACTCAGATTTCTTTGTCATTTCCTATAAGTTCCCCCTTCACTCAAGAACTGAAACTGGGGGCCAGCGGAGGGGAGGGGACTTGTGTGAACCTCCAAACTTGAGCTACATTGGCGATTGGTTGCTTTCCAAAACAGAAGGAGAAACCCTTGAAGATATGGTGAATTCTCTTTGAGTTTCAACTCACAGAATAAAAGAGAACATTCGAGCAATGACCCCATGTCCTGGGGAAGCTGTGATGTGATGAGTTTGAAGTCATTCCACATTGAAAGCCATGATTTAAATATCAGCATTAAGGGATATTGTGACATTTGCTCTTGAAAAAGTTTAATCCAGACAAGGAGAGTTAAAGGACAGAAATTTAGCAAGTAACCTGGTGGATTAGAGCTGCACCAAGAGAGAAGGTTGAAGAAGGCACATAAACCCCGCTGAGGCGAGCTGCGACCCCAAGGATACAAACAAAAGGTACAAAATCCATCACCAAGCGGACAGGAGTCCCCTCCCCCATGAGAACAGCTTGGAGTACACCACAAACAAACAAGCAGAGTTCAAAGGTCTTCCCACTACACTCCACAGGAGAGACCCTCTAAAAAGTGGACCTACCTCCCCTACTAGCATGCCACAGCATTCTCCTGCCAGGCATAAAAGTGTATAAACCTGTATATATTCTCTATCTGCCACTCTGAGCTCCCAGCAATTCCCCTCCACTCTCACTCTGAGGTCTGGAGGCATGTCCCCCAGGAGTCCAGATTCTTGGGTGATTTCTCGAGGGGTGTGGACAGGGCCTAAACTGCAGCTGGTCAGTGCTGACTCTGGGGCATGGGAGTGAGGAGAGGATGGTCGGCTGAGAGGGAACCACAACAGAGTGGCAGTGCCCTGAGGCGCAGAGCAGCAACCATTTTTGACAACAGTAGGACTCACTCCCGGATATTCTGAAGCCACACCCCCTATCTCCCTGGGCAACCAGAGGAGGCCAGGCATCTACTCAGGTGGTAACCACCACGGAACAGATCAGGGGCGGAAACGCAGGACCCATAAGTAAAGGGTTTTCCTGAGGCGGTACTGGCCTGAGTGAAGCGCAGGGACTAAAAACACACATGCAGAGCCGGGAAGTTCCCAGGGTGGGACTGACCCAGAGGACCGCTTTACTAAGCCTAAGATGCACCCGGCCCAAGGGGATCATCAGCCTATAGACAAAGGAAGACAGGAGGCTAGAACTGACAGGTAACTGAATACAAACCTGCAGGAGCAAAGACAGGGCCTGAGGTGCAGGCTCTGGGAACTCAAACAGCTTCTCTTCTGCAGGGGAATTTAGCAGGGACAGAAACAAATTTCTGCAAAGCTGTTCTGTTCTGTCAGTAGCATCAACTGGGGAGGGGCTGGTACTGAGTGAACACCCCCCAGCCTCCATCAAGTGCCCGAGGTTGTCAGGCCTCACCTCCCCCTGCTGGATAGAGGCAGAGTGCAGCGGCCTGGCTGAGCAGAAATAGATTTCCTTGTGATTCAGGAAGGTGCAAACCCCTGGAGTATCTATTCACTATAGGCAACTGGGTCAAAGCCCTGAGAAATTATCAGTGACTGTGTGTCAGAGAGGTGCAAGGTGGGGAAGTAGGCATCAACCTTCCCAGACTGATCTATTTCCTGGGTGGCTCCTCCTGACTCCATGGAGCACTGGAGCAAGCCTTATCTGAGTAGTCACCAGACCCAGTGGCAACTGCCATCCAGTTGCCAGAGACCTTTTAAACGCTCCCACCTGAGACAGGTGCTGACTGAGATAATTGATTTGGACCTTTTGAACTGAGCCAATTGCCGAGGACTATCCAAGTGGTGTCCTGGGTGTGTGGTTGTAGGAAGGTTTGATTTTCCTTTTCCAATTGTTGCCTGTGGGGGGAGCAGGGTGACTTAATTGCTGGTATTTCTCCACAGCTGAGACTTCAACCCAGAGTAACTGTTTCACTAGGGTCAAACAGAGACCAGTTGAAAACAAGACAGAACCACTTAGTGCCACCACACCGAACAGGTCCCCAGTTTCTCAGGCCATCACACTGTACGGGTCCTCGACAAAGCTCCAGGGGAAAAATCAAATGGTGTAAAACAATCATGGGGCAAAATCAGCAGAAAAATTCTGGTAACACGAATAACCAAAATAAATCAACCCTCCCAAGGAAATCTCATCAATCAGAAACGACAAAGACAAAATAACAACAGACTCCTCAGAAATTCAAAAAATCCTTAATGAATATTACAAGAAA
>CAUYPK010021499.1:0-23778 GCA_963574355.1 Loris lydekkerianus | reverse complement strand
AAACCCCATTCCAACCCCATGCTAACCCCATGCCAACCCCAAGCCGACCCCCGGCTTACCTCATGCCAACCCCATTCTAACCCCATACCAACCCCATGCCAACCCCATGCTAACCCTATGCTGACCTCATGCCAACCCCATGCCAACCCCATGCTAACCCCATGCCAACCCCATGCTAACCCCATGCTGACCTCATGCCAACCCCATGCCGACCCCATGCTAACCCCATGCTACCCCATGCTAACCCCATGCTAACCCCATGCTAACCCCATGCTACCCCATGCCAACCCCATGCTACCCCATGCTAACCCCATGCTACCCCATGCTAACCCCATGCTATCCCATGCCGACTTCATGCCAACCCCATGCCAACCCCGTGCCAACCCCATGCTAACCCCATGCTAACCCCATGTCGACCCCATGCCGACCCCACGCTGACCCCATGCCGACCCCACGCTGACCCCACGCTAGCTCATGACCTCCAGCACAGGGCTCCTTCTTGTTCATCAGGTATTTCTAAACACAGATTCAGAAAACACATTTTCTTAGAGAGTAACATACTGATATCCCAGTTTTCTCAGTTGCCACAAATGCATGTTTCCAGAACGGAAGCCGTGGTTGGGGTCCTGACTCTCAGGAGCACAGTGGCTGGTTATGAGCCGTTTGCATCCTGTGAAAACATCCACCCACATCCTGCCAACAGGGAAGATTCACCTCCCCCGGGGAGGTCAGAACGCTGAATATCATTTCAGATAATACAATAATTCTTATGTGAACGATCATTTTTTTCCTAAAAGCGTTTTTACCAATATAAAGTCTATATCCTGTCATTCTCCAAGCTATGACTAATCAGGACACAGAAACTAAGTTTTCCATAATTTTCCAATGATTGACATACACTAGAAATGGTGACACAGAAACAATAGTCCTTTAAGAGACAGATACGTTGGCTGCTCCTAGAACAAAGATATTGATCATTCCTGCCTATTGGAACCATCCATAGAGGCTCAGATTTCATTGCTCTGACATGAGCCCAGGCATCCGTTAAAAAAAAAAAAAAAAAAAAGAAAAGAAATGCAAGTTTTCTAATAGGCACCTAGGATTAAGGAGCACTGGCCTCAGACAAGACCAAAGGTATTAATTGAGCAACACCTACTATGCGCCAGGCACCATGCTCGAAGGTAGGTTTTCTTATAGTGGAATCTCAGAAGCTGAGCTCTGGAGCTCTGTGGCTCGTCCTGATAGGAAAGGAGAGACAAAACCATCTGGAGCATCATCGATGCACATACTCCCTTAGGAGGGGGCTGAATTCCAGATGCCGTATTTTATGCAAGCAGGATTGCTGTGTTCAACAAGACCCACAGTGGCAGAGAATAAATCTGGTAAGTGACAAGGGAGGACCTGTGAAAGGTAGAAATATGAGCACGAAGATGGTGCATTAAAGAAACCTCTGGCAATTCGAGGATATGGACAGAGGTCCACCCTGATAGGCAAAGAGCACGTTAGGATCTTAACACCACGTCTCCAGTTATGACTAGCGAGGCATAATTAGGTAGTAAATTGTAACACTAATATTCATTTGAACAAACAAGTCCTGTAGTAGTTGCCTCAGGACCCAGAGAAGGCAGCAGAGGAGCTGATTAAATACACAGAGAGTTTCTGTGGATGAGTTTTGTCTCGGGTTTGGTAAGATTGGCCCTTAGCAGCCGTTAGAGGTCAAAACAGGCCGTGAATGGGAGTGTTCCTCCTACCGTAGCTGCATTCAAAGGATTTGGAATTAAGCAAGTAAATGCATGTGTAATTACAAACTACAGTCTGTAGCCCATGCCAGAAAGGAATGGGGATAGAGCCCCAGGTGAAGGTCACAGGGAGGAGGCCGTTCAAGACATCAGACTTTCAACGGGGCAGGAGGCTCTGAACGGTGATGCACAATTTTTCTAGCACAAATAGCAGGGTCTTGCTGAGGTCTCCTGTTATTGGGGACTTATCTATTTATACCTCCATTTCATCCAAAAAAGAGTCTGAGGTGGGGCTTACCTGTCGTCTGTAAGAAAATTAAAGTCATTTCCTAAACTGGGTTAAAGGAAATTGAAGTAATGAGGAGGAAGGGGATGAGAGGAGGTTGGAGAGAGACACACTCACACAGAGCTGCACTCGTGAGCTTCTTCCTGAAGTCCAGTCCTTAAATAGAGCACAATTTTCCTTTTGCCCACTTCCCCAGGAATTGGTTGTCTTCCTACACGATTTACTTGGGCTTTCTCACAAAAGGTAAGATACCATATTGAGCAGTACTAATTAGCTGGGGCCGTCTCGAGTAGGTAACAAAAGCACATCTATCCCTAGCTGTGAAGAAAAAAGAGAGAGAGAAAAAAAAGCCCAGTTCTCAGCTCCCCCAAACCCCAAAACACATACGCTCAGCATTTTAACGGGCTGGGGTAGGAGCCATTATTTTCATTAATGGAGCTCATTTTTATTTTATTGGGCTTTTTTACTATCAGATTAAAAGCATGTTTTTATTGTTTTGTTTTTTTTCCTAATGCAATCTTGGGTGATGTGCTCAGAATGAATGGAATAGTTATTGTTTTAATTATTTTTTCATTTTGTGTTTTTATTTTGTTTGCTCCTTTTATTTACTACTCTTAAGTTTCCCATAATAACAGGGACGCAGGCTCGGGGGGCCTCCCGTCAGCATCCCCGCGGCAGTTTGCATCTGCTAACGGCCAAGGGACAGGAAAGTCACTTGCTCACTGATGTTTCTGCAACTCAGTGGTAGCCCATCCTTGATGATGAGGGCACATGGGGTGGGGTCAAGGGCATGGGCTTCTCCACCTCTGGGGAAGGGAGTCCAAGGAGACCAGTGCAGGCCCCAGAAGCCCCAGATGGGGCTGCCCTGGCCACTTCTGTTCTTGCTCCAGCTCCAGGCTGCCCTGGCTCTCCAGGCAGAGGAATCTCGAGAGAGGGAAGCCAACCACGGAGTGTATTCTTCGCCACCAGCCATACCTCCCTGATGCCCGGCACTGCACAGGGAGCCATAAAAGCACATAGATTCCAACATGCAGAGACCCACTGCTCAACACGGGCTCTCTCTTCTCTGCCACAAAGTGGGAAAAAGACAACAGAGGCTTCCCAGCAAGTCCAGATGTCTCAGCAGCCTCATGGGCTTGAAAGAACCAAAAAACATTCTGGGGGCAAGACATGATTGCAAGAGGGCCTTTACTTAACAAATGCAATCAGTATAACCTGGCTTACTGTACCCTCAATGAATCCCCAACAATTAAAAAAGAAAAAAAAAAAAGAACCAAAAAACAAGAGCAGGGTGGGATTGTTAGAACCCTCTTTTAGGACTAGAAAGTGGATTTGTGACTCGGCCGTCCAGGGACAAGCTGGAATGCTACTGGACGCTCAGAAGGGTCTTAGAGGCCCAGCCCTCAGGCCTGCCATTTGCAACAGTGTGGATAATTATGCTAATCTGGGGAACATTACGTTAACTGAAATAAGAAAAAAAGTGCTACGTGCTCTCACATGGATGTGGGATCTAAAAATGCAGAATCCATAGAGGCAGAGGGTGCAATGCTGTTCCTGGGGCAGGGAGGAGGCAAGTATTGGGGAAAGGCTGCAAAGCTGCAGTTACACAGGCGGCGCCGTCTAGAGGGTCGGTGTACAACAGGAGGACTGTGGTTAATAACACCAACTGGAAATCTGACGGGTGTTATCTCAGGCTCTCTCAGACAACCGCAACTATGTATGGAGTGCATAGGATTGACTGTGGTAATCATTTCACTAGGTCTGTGTATATCAAAACATCACTGTACTCCTTAAATGTATAATAAAAAATGTAAGTGCCCATGATCACCCACTGAAGGGTTCATGTGGTGTCACCTGTGTGCCAATACCTGCTCTATTCCAACCCTATCTACCCCAGTCAAAGAAAGTGTCTGTCCCAGCCTGTGTGCTTGGGTTTGCCATGGCCCCTCGTTCCCTTGGGAGCATCTTTAACCCCCCTATTTGCAGAAGGGGTACCCAAAGTTCTCACTTCACAGACTGTTGAGCCTGTAGACATAATGCTAGCAAGGAACTAAGGATCATAGTACAAACCTGCTCAAAGGGCTTCCTGGAACGTTTAATATAAAACCTGGACTGCTCATGGACCTTCTGAGGCCTGCTGTGACCTATCCTTCCATCCTCCACCCTCACCTGTCTCATTTCTGCCCCATTTATTCTGATCTGTCACTCCTCTTATTCTGCTGCTCAAGGGAACCAAGGCGGCTGCCCTCTGCCTGGAGACTTCCCCACAGAACTCAGTGACTTTGTTCTAATAGAGCTTCCCAGAGCAGATAGCCTGTCGTCATCCACTTCACCCCAAGGCTCCCTGGGCACTCACCTGCTTCACTTTCATCCCGGCCCTGTCACCCTGACCTTGCATTACTTATGCCTTTCTCGACAGTCCCCCACCTGAGCATGAACAGGTGAGGGAGGGGCTTTGTCTGCCTTCCCCACCAACTGGATCCCAGCACAACAGCTTTGAGTAATAGGCGGGTAGTCAAGTGATATTTGCTGGAAGATGCTCTTTTTACTGCAATATCCTTAGAACTGAGAACAGTTTGGGGCATATAGTAGACTTTCAATAAATATGTATTGTCCAGGAATAAGTAGAATAAACATTGGACATGTGAGAGCCCAGAATGACCAGGCCAAAACTAGTTTGTTGCCACCTGGATTCCAAGGGATAAATCAGGAATTTCGGGAGTGAAGGTGAACCCAACACTCATATTTCTCCTTACAGCCCTCCTTAAACCAACAGACTACTGAGGCCACTTTATTTTTTTTATAACAAAATTAAGGTATACGATGCCCTAAAATCCCACAAAGCCCACGTCCTGATCCATGCTGAATCACTCACATAATTTATTGCATCCTTTGATTCACATGTGTCTCATCTCACGAGGCATACTCTTTCTAGACCAGCATTTCACTCAAAGTTCTCGGGAGAATATTGAGCATGGTCTAAAACATCCAAGCACCAATTTCTGGAAATAATTTCTGCTAATCAAAAGATTGTTCCATAATATTCCATGGTATGCATATAACACAATCAGTTAATCCATTTATGGGTTGATGAGCACTTGGGCTGCTTCCATGGCTTGGCAATTATGGATTGGGCTGAAATAAACATTCTTGTGCAAATGTCTTGGTTGTAAAGTAATTTTTGGTCATCTGGATATATACCTAGTAGAGGAATTGCAGGATCAAATGTCAGGTCTACTTTTAGTTTTAACTTTTTTTTTTTTTTTTTGGAGCTGGATCATATTCTTCTTAGTAAAGAATCTTAAGAAAGGAAGAGAAAATCTCCAATGTACTCAGGGCTATTATGAAACCAATATATTATCACCCACACTTTCATACGAATGATAAAACACAATTATAGCCCAGTAAGAAGGAGAGAGGGGAGGCCAGGTAGAAGGAGGGTAACAGGTGAGACCTCGCCTATGGTGCATATTGCAAGGGTAGGTGTCAAATCTATTAGAACAGAGTATGAATGTCTAAACACAACAATTAAGTAAGTGAGGTGAAGGCTATGTTACCCAGTTTGATATAAGCATTCCAAATTGTATATAAAATCAGTACATTGTACCCCATAAATGCAGTAATGTGCACAATTAGGATCTAATAAAAAAAGACAAAGAATGCTCCTTAAAGGAAACAAACACAATATCTAAAGAACTATTTTCTTCACAAATTGAGAGGACGCTCTCTTACCTTTGGAGAGAATCACCAGACTTACATTATATTTAAAAAAAAAAAAAAATGGCATCCACTAACCATCATCCACGCTCAGCAGCACCTGAGTCCTGGAGTTCTGTTGTTCCTCAATGTTCTGAGCACCAGAGATGAAGTCCCCAGTGACAGGCACCAGGACACTGTCCCTGTATAATACACTTGTAAGTTCCATGCCAAATACAACTATTTTCCCCCATAATTTTGGAACAATACATGGCATTAAATATTCTTGATTTAAGTTCAACAGGCGTTGGCTGGTTGCTTTTGCCCAACATCCCTTATATTCCGAAAAGTATTCCAGGAGGCAAAAAGTTGTGAATGGACCACTTGTTTACAGAAAGAAATATGTGGCACTTTTTCATAATTGCATGTCACTTGGCTGGCAAGATGTGTACTCCAATTTGGAATCTTTTTTTTTTTTATTTTTTTTGGGGGGAGAGGGCAAAGTCTCACTTTATTGCCCTGGGTCGAGTGCCATGGCATCATCACAGCTCACAGCAACCTCAAACTCTTGGGCTCAAGTGATCCTCATGCCTCAGCCTCCTGAGTAGCTGGGACAACAGGCATGGGCAACTATGCCCACCTAATTTTTTCATTTTCAGTACAGATGGGGTCTTGTTCTTGCTCAGGCTGGTCTTGAACTCCTGAGCTCAAGCAATCCACCCTCCTCAGCATCCCAGAGTGCTAGGATTATAGGTGTGAGCCACCCCACCCAGCCCCAAATTGAAATCTTAAGGGTTTAACTTCAAGATTGGGTTGTGTGCAGGTTCCGCATTGGTTCACCAGGAATAATGGGATACTACTAATTATTAAAACATATTAAATTATATTATAAAATTCTATAATTAAATATTATACAAATAGTTTAACATTTTAAATTGCACATGGACTTTAAGGGCATCTTGTATGACCATAAAGATGGTAACGGCCAACTCTTTTTGAGTGCTTTTTCTCTACTGAACACCACCGTACGTCTCTACCAAATCACCTCATTCAAAACCACAACCAGGGCATAAGGAAGCCTTACTGGGACTTCCATCTTCAGATGAAGAACGAGGGACAGAGAGGCGAGGCTACTTACCCAAGTAAACCACTCCAGGCGGGTGAGGGAAAGAAGAATGAGGAATGGGCTGTGATGCCACAGGCAGAGTAAGGGGCCATGGCAAACCTTTACTCTAAAAATCACATAGCAAAGACCCAAGGCCAAATAAGAAAAAAAGTGCTCCATGCTCTCATGTGGGTATGGAATCTAAAAATGCAGAATCCATAGGCGCAGAGGGTGGAATGCTGCTACCAGGGCAGAGAGGAGGCAACATATTGGGGAAAGGGAAAGGCTGCAGATGATTTGCAGTGACATAGGAGGCACAAGCCAGGGATTCCCAGCCAGCGTGCTGCAGCCCGCTGGTGTGCCAAGAGAGGTTCTGAGGTGTGCTGCAAGAATTGTTAAAGATCGTTAATGAAATTATTTTTGAAGGAAATGCAAAACATAGTATATTCATTTTTTTACTTTTTTTCTTTTTGAAAAAGGGAAGTTTATAGCTTTGACCGTGCCATGAAATATAAAAGAAAAATGAAAAACGTGGAAAATACACTGCAGATCCCCAAGTTTTCAAATGGGGACCACATACACACCCTGATTTAAATTTGTCACCTTAAAAAACATCACACACACTAACAGCACACACCTCTGAGCCACCCCCATCGCCCCTTCCTTTCCCCTGTGCTGTTTGGTGGTTTCTGTCCTGTCTTCCCTAATAAGTTTTAGAGTTCTGAGAACAAAGACTCATCTCATGTCCCTTCATCTAAAGCAGTGGTTCTCAACCTTCCTAATGCTGCAACCCTCCAGTACAGTTCCTGTGGGTCGTGACCCACAGGTTCAGAACCGCTGATCTAAAGAGAAAGTAACACCGTGCTGGGTGGGAATAGGAGACCATGCCTTGAGGCAAGGTAGTTTCCCGATAGCCCAGGGTCCAAATCCTTCCAGGTCTTGGATACAGATGCTCACTGGGAGACTTCACTTCCATTTTCTTCACCTTCTATGTGGAAACGATGGTTTCCTAGCTAAAGAAATAAATCCAGGTTACCCAGTGGGCTTGGGGTCTCTGGTGTCTGGGGGCTGCAGCTCAACTTTCTCTCAAGGGAGGTTTGGCCCAGTCAGTCACACGCTCAGACCTCTAGCGCAGAAGACCCCACAGTGAGTAAAGCCAGCTCCCTAGCCAGGAATCTCCACTATTCTCCCACATCTTCTTCATCAATGAGGTCTTCTCGCCCTGCCCCAATCTGAAGGGGTGCCGCGGGGCCACACTGGCTCAGGTGTGCTCCTAGGACAGGAGGCTAAGTGTGTGCACAGCATGTGATGGGTAGTTTCAGGGTCAGCTTGGCTGGGCTAAGGGACATGCAGGCAGCTGTTACAGTGCTACTTCTGGGTATATCTGCAAGGATGCTTCCAGAAGGGATGGACACTGAATCAGAGAATCAAGTAGGAGGAAATGTCCCCATCCAATATGGGCAGGCACTGTGCAAATGGCGGTGGGCCTGAGTAGAAAAACAACAACACTAAAGGCAGCAGAAAGGCAAGTTTGCTCTCTCTCCTCTGATCTGGGACGCCCCCCTCTCCTGCCCTCACACATCACAACTCCAGGTCTGCTGTCCTTGAACTCTGCGTCTTGCACCAGAGTCCCCTCCCGAACCCTTCCCCCAAACCCCTGAGTCCTCAGACCACCGAGCTAGGATGGAGCTCCACCACTGGCTCCCAGAGTGGGGGGTCTCCAGCTTGATGAAGGCACTTGGTGGGACTTCTCAGCCTTCATCACTACAAGAGCCGAGTCACATAACACATCCCCGCGCACGTATCTGTGTGTATCCTGTTGATTCTGTTTCCTGGGAGAACCTTGAGCAATACAGCCAGAAAGACAGAAAGCATGTGTGTACCCCCAGATCAGAAGAACAAACTTGCAGGTGCACTGGTCAGACTTGGAAGATGGGCATTGTTGTGTTCACTTTCCTCCAGCCCAGTGTGGGGGGAGGGGAAGAGCAAGCAGGGGGCAGGTCCTAGTCCATTTGAGATAACTAATTGCTGACTGTCACCCCACTGTGTATCAGAGGTGGCTTATGGGAGGAGGCTTGCTGTGGGGAAAGAGGCCAGAAAGGGAAGTGTGAGCATCTAGGGTCCCTCCAGGCTGTGGACGTCTCACATGCCTGGACTCTGTCAGAGTGGGCTTAGCTGAGACAGTGCCCACCTGTGAACGACAGAGTTGGCTGAGACTCTGTCCCCAATACTGTGTCCCTGTTACTTCTCTGTTCTGGCTGCCCCTGCCCATTATGACCTATCAGGAGAAGAGCAACAGATCAGAACCTTCGCATCTTTGAGTTGCTATCTCAGACCCTGCTGGGTGTCCAAGTGCGCACCCAGGGCCATGGTCGTGCACCTGCCAAGGAGGGCTTCTCTCCTGAACACAGCTGCTTCCTGCTCAAGGGCCTCCAGCTCTCACTTGCCACCACCTCGGGCACATAGTGCATCCAGGATTTAATGGCTGGGCTTATCTTGTGCAACATTCATTCCCAAGGCTCCATTTTTCACGAAGCAATTTTTAAAGAGTTTTATGACCCCGTGAACAATAATTTCTTTTTTAGTGAAAGCAGACTGAATTGTAAGTGATGGTAATTACACCAAACTAATTGTAGACAAAATTAGTAAGAGGTCAGATCCGTTTGGTCTCAAAAGAAAATATATGCTTGGATCACACCTTAAATGATCTCTGGGAAATTAATTCATCACAGGAATAAAAGGAATCTTCCTAAATCAACGGTGATTCTCTCCTAAAACATTTGCAGGGAATGAGGTTTCCTTTTTGGTTTGG
Organism: Loris lydekkerianus; assembly: GCA_963574355.1. NCBI lineage: Eukaryota > Metazoa > Chordata > Mammalia > Primates > Lorisidae > Loris > Loris lydekkerianus. The sequence continues at coordinate 14,140 of CAUYPK010021499.1, read as the reverse complement.
GGTTTTTTTAGATACCCAGATGCCAGTGTGCACCGGGACTCCAATAGAACTGAAGACTGGGGGTTTATTTCAGCACAGGGAGGTCCCTGCGGACTTTTTCCCATGACAAGGATCTTAACTGAATTGCCTCCTTTACCTCACTGGATCCGTCAGGGCCTGGCCCTGTCTACTCCTTCCATTAATCCCGCCACACTCTGGCTGGCTGAGACTACTTTTGTACCTTTCTCTTAAACATAATATTCCCCTGGAATCCTCTTTCTGAGACTTCTCTACCCACCTAAATAATTCCCCCTCATCTTTCAAAATAACTCAAGTATCAGCCTGAGGTGGGTAGTTGACAGGGAAGATTTCTCATCTCCTATTTGGGCTGGGTATCCCCGCTGTGTCCAGCACGGGACACAGAGCTTTCGTCCTCAGCTGTTCCTCGCCCATGGTAGTGTGATTGTAATTATAATACAATGAGGCTGGAGGCCAGACCATGGGTGACCAGACCACAGGTTCACAGACACCCACCTGCCACGGGGAAGGGACTGAGGCTGGTGAGTGTGGGGCAGTCTCACTCCTGGCAAGGTGGGCAGTCAGTAAATATTTATTAAAAGAATGAATGGATCCTGTCACTCTGCAGTGGCCACATTTGGCTGTCCCTGGTCAGCTTGCTCTGTCCAAAGATCAGTAGCACCTACAGGAAGGCACCACCTGGCAGGTCCTCCCTTCTAGGAAATTCCACCACCATGAGCCAAAAAATCAGGGCAATACTGAAGCTTAGACCTCAGAGAGAAAGAGAAGGCAGGGAAGAGAGCCAGAGGAGAAGGGGAAGGGCGCATAGATGGACACAAGACGAAACTGAGCCTTAGACCTCTGAGTACAGGAGCTGCCCAGGCAACAGTGTCTACAGCAGGCGTCCTCCAACTTTTTAAACAGGGGGCCAGTTACGGACTATAGTTAAAAAAACAAAACAAACAAACAAACAAACAAACAAAAAAACTATGAACAAATTCCTATGCACACTGCACATATCTTATTTTGAAGTAAAAAAACAAAACGAAAACAAATACAATCACACCGCCTCATGTGGCCCGCGGGCCGCAGTTTGAGGACGCCTTGTCTACAGACTCATGGTTCCGAGAGAAAAAAAAGCCCCTGCAAGTCCTCATGGGCTCTGGGTAAGAAAGATCCCCAGGAAGAAAGCCCAACTGGAAGTTCAAGTTTCAAAAGGGACAACATGGCTGCAAAGACTCAGACCCACTCCGAAATATTTCAGCAGTGGCTTCAGCCAAGTAGCTACAAGGAGGGCCCTCAGAGATACAAAATCTAAGAAAAATAGTCCTGGCATCTAATTACAACAGTGCAGTTTGCTGCTTTTATCTGTAATTGGACTGTATAGTCTTTCATTCTAATTTACTTTACATCTAAACTGTGATAATCAAGACAAGCAGAGCAGAATGGTCTCTAACTGGCTATCCTACTGACACCCGTTAATGCCTAATTATAACAACTAAATTAAAGATGCAACTGTAAAGAGGTGGGATATCAGTTTGAAGCATTTAATTCTGTTGAAAAGAAGTCGAGATTTTAAATCCTAAGGAAGAAAATCAATATTATGCCTCATTATATTGGTATTGCTAAACAGATTAATGAAATTAAGTATTTTTTTGTTGTGCTGCTTTTCTTTTTGCAATGTTATTCCCGATGCAAAGGAGGTTTGTAATGGAGGAGTACTGTGGGGGAGGAAGTTTAAATTGAGAGCCAATTTATACACCGAAATTGGGTGATAGCTAATCTCGGTTAGAGAGCAAAGGTGTTCTTTTGATATGGTTGGATTTTTTAGATAGGCATCACGGGTCAGACTTTTGCAGATTTGTAGAGCAAAAATAGAGTCAACCTAAAGCTAAGGGAAGGAGCTATCTTTCCCTTTCCTGTGGACAGACAGGTGTGCAGTAGCCATCTAGACAATGACAGCGTCTCTGAACCCTCAGAGGTGGGATGAGCACTCTTGAAGCCTTGTGTGCCCGGGGCCTTGCAGTGCACGCCAGGCTGAAAATGACCACATGAAAATGCGTGAAGTAACCAAGGGAAGCTGGCCAGAGGATGACTGGAGGATGTATTTTGAGGGCCCCCCAACTGCTTTAGGAGAAGCCAAGAGAAAAGTCACATTTCAGGTTGGACAGCAAACCTCAGAAGTAAAAGGACCAAGGTTTATGTGAAGGGAACATGGGCTGTTTTTGCCATAGGAAAATCAATGCGGGATGTGACAGCTTCCTGTCCACCCAACCTTCCCAATACCATTCTAATTTATTACTTGCTTACCTCATTGGGTTATTTCTTCATCTGTTTATTTATTTATTTATTTTTACAATAACCCATCTAAGCATGATTTCTAAGCCATGTAACTCAAAGTCAATATAGGACTCAGAGACCGAAAGAGTAGGTTGGACTTAACTGGGTCAGTCACCTTGCCATGGAGACACCCCATCCAGTGCTGGTCTTCAATGAATCCAAAGACCTTGCATAGAAAACTGACCACATGGGGAGATTTCCAGAATCATCTGGAATTGGATGTATTGACCAGGGAGCTACCGTGAGTGAAAAAGTTGGAGGCTAAAATGTGCCAGGCCTTTTCTGGAGCTGGGGATGCAAAAATGAGCCACACTGAGGTCCCACTCCCTGGAGCTTGCCGTTTACCAACCACAGGGCCACGCAGGGCTGGGAGCCCCAGCAGACCCAGGGGGAGCACAAAGCCCAGGGCTCAGGCCACAGTGGAAAATACAGCTTCCTCAAACATACCCAGAACTTCCAAATAATAAAATCAAGAACAAAGATTTTAATTCCAGGTTAAACCATTTTGTTAGTTTGACTCAGCATGATTTACAGAAGAGATAGTCCTTTCTCCCAATACACCTTCATCAAGGGTCAATTGTACAACGATGTGGGTCCATTTCTGCGTCTTTGATTCATACGTCCATGCCGTCAACATACAAGGTGACTTTATAAAAGCAGGTGATGAGTTTCCCCCCACGTTGAAGCTTCTCTTCAAAAGTTATTTTGGCTATTCTACTTCCATTTTTCATACACATTTTTAATTATCAAAAAAAAAAAAAAATAGGAAAACCAACCAGCTGGAATTTTCATTGAAATTGCCTTGAATCTGGGTCCATTTGAGAAGAATGTGTGTGTTAGCCATATTGAATCTTCCTATTCATAAATATGGTGTATCTTTCAATTTGTGTAGGTTTTTCTTTTTTATATCAAAATATTATGGGAGTACAAATGTTTTTGGTCACACATATCAATTTTATCATGATTGAAACAGGGTTATAAGTGTACCCATCTCCCAGATATTGGTCACTGTACCCACTAGATAAGTTTATGCCCATCTCCTATTTTCCACTTCCCTTGTTTGATTTCCATGGATTTAACTGCTCATTACTTAATTTAAATTTAGCAGCCAGTACGTGCGGTGCTCACTGTTACCATTCTTTAGATACTTCACTTAGGATAACGGCCTCCAGTTCCATTCAAATTGTTGCAGAAGACAGCAAGTCATCCTTCTTCCCAGGGAAGTAGTATTCTGTAGGGTACCTATACCACATTTTGTAAATCTACTCATGAATTAATGGGCATTTGGGTTGGTTCCACATCTTCACAATTGTGAGTTGCTGCAATAAACATTTAAGTGCAGGTGTCTTTTTGATCACATGACTTCTTTTCCTTCAGGTAAATTACCCACCATTGAGATTGCTGGATCAAATAATAGGTCTACCTTTAGTTATCTGAGGAATTAGATATTGTTTTCCATAGAGATCGGACTAATATGCAGTCCCACCAACAGTGTGTGAGTGCCCCTTTCTCTCTACAACCATACCAGCATCCATTATTTTCAACTTTTTTAAATGAAAGGCATTCTAACTGGGGTAAAGTGATATCTCATTGTGCTTTTAATTTGCATTTCCCGGACAATTAGTGATGTTGAGCATATTTTTCATAATTTTTTTTTTTGGCTGTTTAATCTATGTTCTTTTAAAAAGTTTCTGTTCATGTATTTTTCCCACTTTTTTTTTTTAAAGGAGGTTTTTTTTTTCTTTGCTGATTTTCTTGAGTTTTTTTGTCATTGTTTTGTTTTTGTTTGTTTTTTTTGTTTGTTTGTTTGTTTTTTGATTTGGGGATTTGGGTTATTAGTTCTTTAGCTCTTTATCAGATATATAGCATAAGAATATATTCTTCCAGCCTTTAGGTTGTTTGCTCTGTTGATTATTTCCTTAGCTGCACAGAAGCTTTTAAATTTAATCAAATCATATTTGTTTATTTATTTATTTTTTTGAGACAGAGTCTCACTTTGTCACCCTCAGTAGAGTGCAGTGGTGTCATAGTTCACAACAACCTCAAACCCTTGGGCTCAAGAGATTCTCTTGCCTCAGCCTCCTCAGTAGCTGGGACTACAGGCTCCCACCAAAACGCCCGGCTATTTTTAGAGACGGGGGTCTCGCTCTTGCTCAGGCTGGTCTGGAACCCATGAGCTCAGGCAATCCACTAGCCTCAGCCTCCCAGAGTGCTAGGATTATAGGTGTGAGCCACTGGCACCCGGCCCCATTTGTTTATTTTTGTTATTATAATTGCCATTGGGTCTTTTTCATAAATTCTTTGCCTAGGCTGATACTCAGAAGAGTTTTTCCAACATTTTCTTCTAGAATTCCCATGGTTTCATGCCTAAAACCTAAGTCTTTTATCCATTTTGAATTAATTTTGGTGAGTAGAAAGAGATACGGATTCTGTTTCATCCTTCTGCATGTGGCTATTCATTTTTCCCAGCACCATTTATTGATAGGTCTCCCTTTCCACATTGTACGTTGTCTGCTCTGTCAAAGCTCAGTTGGGTGTACATAGGTGGTTTCATCCTCTTTTCTGTCCTGTCTGGTCACGTCTGTCCCTCTCTCACCAGAGGCACGAAGATCTTGTAGATCACACAGGACCTGGTAGAGCCCTGCGGCTCCCACAGTCTGGCCCAGAGTTGAGAAATGTCTAGGTGAGAATGAGCGAGATAAAACCTGAGGAGCTGAGCCCCCCTGGGGAGGACCTAGGTTCACAGTGGGTTGTGAAGCAACGTGGCTGACACCTGCCATCCTGATTTAGGTAGGCGGAGCTGGGAGGCGCCCAGGGGCCTGCCCACAAGAAGCCCCTAGCTCACTGGTGGTGGCAGCCTCTGGGCTCACAAGGGCAGAAAGTCCCTCTGGCAACTTGGGAACCCACTGACAGTCAGAGATTCTAGAGAGGGAAAAACAAACCACTCCACCTACCCTTCCCACTGGACCCCAAGCTGCTCCGGGGTGGACCTCTGCCGATACTTTGCTCCATCTTATTCTGCTCCATGACTTCGTCCTGTGAAATCTTCTGAAGGTCCTGGCCCTCTTCATCAGACCCACACCTGATCTATGTCTGTCTGTTTTTCCTCTTTCACCTGAAGCTTCTGCTTCCCGAGGACAAGGTCTGGCAGCTGTTCTCTGGTCAGCCATCTTCCCTCTCCTCCCTGTTGGTGACTTCAGGATAAACTTCCAATGGTGGCAGCTGGACCTTGGACCTGCTCTTGCCGGCAGCCACGGAATCTTTCCCCCGGCAGAGAGGCACACTTGCAACTTGCTCGATGCTGATTTCCTTCCCTGAAGCAGCAGCAAGTCAGGGAAAATGTGTGCGAAACAGCAGTGGCAGTGCTCACGCGGGGCGGGCCCAAACTTACGTTTAAATTGTCATTTTGGACAGAGGATTTTATTTTGATTTTGACTATATCACCATCTCTCAGATTCCTGGGGCCTGCACCAACCTCCTAACACGTGAAAACCAGGGTGAGGGTACCCTAGAGGCAGTGCACACACACTGAATGATTGTCATAGGACAGGGAAGGAAAGGTCATCAGGCCCCTTGGAAAGGGACAGTGTAGCTCCTGATCCTACGGGGCCTCCAGACAGGGCTCTAATTACTCCAGCGCTGCTGGGACTCAGAAGGCAAACTCCCACCAGACCCGCCTCCCAGCTGCACAAACAAAGCCAAATAAAACCTGCTAGCGGCCGCTGGTCCCACTCCAACAGATGTGGCGGCTCTGTACCATCTTGTCTGTTCTTAAGGTTTTTTTTTTTTTTTATTACAAACAGACAGATGTGGCTTGTCCCTTCCATCTTGTTTACGATGCTGCAGAAACACCTGTGGAAGAAAGCGTCCCTGCAGAAATCCTCAACTTCCGTCCAGATGACTTGAGACTAACCAGCAGGCTCAGCAGCCCTGCCTGCTAATGATTCTGAGTTCATCTCCCCAGAGTCAGCTGAACGACAACACCAGGCACATCAGTATCACCATGCCATGCATGTGATGGTGACAACGTGTACAGCTTGGTTCAAGTATCTGCACAGGACCTGCTGTACGCGTCCTGTTTGGCCCAGAGGTCTGTGTGCTGACTCTTGGTTCAGCCTCATTGCACACACTGCTCCTCTCCCCTGGCCTGTGTCCACTTAGCCATAGGACCTGCTGCATTGAGACTACAACCTTGATCAACACTGTAGGACCTCTGACCGTTACCATGTCGATTCTCCTGGTTTTAAATGAGGTGGTTCACGACCTGGTGTGGAACAGACCCAAGTCACTGTTCACTTTGCCTTTGAGCAAAGAGAACAGGAAATGCTCATATGGAAAGCCAGGGCTCAGAGGCTATTTCCTGCTGTCAGCATGACTCTGAGAACCTTCTTAGAATTCTGTAGCCATGGCCGTGGCGTTATAGACTATCGGCCTAGCACTTACTTTATTTCATTTGTGCAAATGATAGAAGAGCAGTGAGGTGGCTTGTAACTTTCTACGACTACTGCTTCTTCTCATTAACCTGTGTTTTCATGACATCATTTTTGCTGTGTAACAAACCACCCCCCAAATTCAGTAGCTTATAAATTACCTGTGTTTAGTAAGTTCATACATCCCACTCTGTAGGTGGGATGAATGGTTCAGGCAGCACGGCTCACCTGGGCTTCCTAGATCAGTTGGGGAGTAGGTCGGTGGCTGGAATACACAAGAAGCCCCATCTGGCAGCTGGCTATTGGCCAGGGTGACAAAGGTGACAAGCCACATGCCTCTCACTATGCAGCAGCCCAACCCTGGCTTCCTCACTCAAGAAAGTGAGACTGAATATGCACATTCTTTACAAGTCTGCCTCCAGAATGCTTTTAGCTGTTGGTTTGCTAAAACAAGCCCCAAGTCCAAGCCCAGAGTTGATGTGGAAACTTGATGATGATAAGAGCTTGGATGCTAACAGAGGATCCAGGCTTGCAATCCACTATGGGTTTTTAAAAAAAAAAAATTTAATTCCTTTTCTAGAATCTTCCGTCGAAGGTTTCAATCATTTATTTTCAATTAAAAACACCGAAGTGTTTGTAAGTGATGGATGAGCATGTCTGATTGATACACAATTTCCTTATTAATAGGCCAGTATTTAGAAGGGTATTTTTAAACTGCAATTGGGTTGAACGTTTGCCTAAAACTTTCTTTCTTTTCTACTTTTATTGTAATTCTTAATATCCTGCGAATATTTTAAAAGTGTTTACTGTTGTTGCTCAACACAAATGTATGGATACGGACATACGTAAATTTAGTTAGACATAGAATCAACCTGTCTATAGTGTTTTAAAATTTTCTGTATTTTTTTTTTTGTTTGTTTTTGTAGTTTTTGGCCAGAGCTGGGTTTGAACCCTCCACCTCCGATACATGGGGCCGGCGCCCTACTCCTTTGAGCCACAGGTGCTGCCCAAATTTTCTATATTATTTTATGCCTACTATGTTCATCTCCAAGTGAAGAAAGCCATGTCACTGTCAGGAGATCTTACGTGGTATACTTTTGTGCCAAGTTATACAAAGAATTCAGAAGTCATTACTTAAATAAGAGTTACATAATTCTTATATATTCCTGGTACTATTTTATTTTATTTTATTTTATATTTTATTTTCAGAGACTGAACTTGAACTCCTGGGTTTATACGATCCTCCTACTCCAGTCTCCCAAGTAAGTGAGACTACAGGATTGCCACTGCACCCAGATGAAATTTGTCAACATAAAGCTCTCTTTGTCCTACTTAATGTTAGTTTCCCAAGATTTTCTATTATACTGGTACAGGCCAAAAATCGATAAAGCCATGAAAGTGATGATAGTCATTATCTAACTCATCCACATGGTGAAAATTCTACATTTTAATGTTCTTAAAATCATAGAACTACTCATCCCATTTAAGAATTAAAATTTTATTTTTTTGCAGTTTTGGCCAGGACCAGGCTTGAACCTGCCACCCCCGTTATATGGGGCCAGTGCCCTACTCCTTGAGCCACAGGTGCCGCCCAAGAATTAAAATTTTTATTCAGACAATTATAGATTCACGTTCAGTTGAAGGGAATAATACAGCACAATCACACGTAGCCTTTTCCTAATTACCCCCCAATGACTATATCATGTAAAACTACAGTATAATGTCATAACCATAATGTTGACGTAACCTACTGGTCCCATTCAGCTGTTCCTAGTTTTACCTGTGTTCTTCTGTGTGTAGGTACATGTATGTACTTCTGTGTAATTAAATCACAGGTATAGGCTTATGTGTACACTACCACAGTCAAGAAAAAGAACACAGTTTGGTATAAAACACTATTCTTCCTGCATTTAATTGCTTTTAAGCATTTGTATAAAAAAAAAAAAAAGTGGAATACTTCATGAGTTTGCTTGTTACCCTTGTATGGAGGCCATGTTCTTATAATATTAAAAAGAATTTTTTTTTTTTTTTTTTTTTTGAGACAGGATCTCATTCTGTTGGCCTGAGTAGAGTATCCTGGCATTATACCTCATAGCAACCTCATAGTCCTGGGGCATGCGATCCTCCTGCCTCAGCCTTCAAAGTAGCAGGGACTACAGGAGCCTACCGCAAGACCTAGCTAATTTTCCTATTTTTAGTAGAGATGGGGTCTCACTCTTGCTCAGGCTAGTCTCAAATTCTTGAGCTCAAGCAATCCACCTTCCTCGGCCTCCCAAAGTGCTGAAATTACAGGTGGGAGCCACCTCACTTGCACTACCAAACTGAGCCCTGCTCAAATCTCTTGACTCATCAATTCCACTTAGGAAATGAATTTCCAAAGTAAAAGTTTATATTCATTAGTCTATTGAGTGCAGCATCATTTATAACAACATAAAAGAGGGGAGTGGCATGTATAAAACTAGTAGATAGGCAGAATGTATTAGTTACCTATGGCTGTGTGAGAAATTATTCCAAAACTTAGTGACTTAATATAACATGTATTATATCATAATGCCTGTGATATCTGGGCATGGTTGATTTGGGTCCTGTAAATGAGAGTCTCTCACATGACTGCTCTTGGTGTCAATTCAGGCTGAGGTTTTATCTGATGGTTCCAATGGGGAAGGATCTGTGTTCAAGCTCAATCATGTGGTCAGTGGTGGAATTTATTTATTTATTTATTTATTTTGCAGGCTTTTGGCCAGAGGGTTTCAATTGGTCTCCGGTTGTTGTCAGAGTGTTCCCTCAGTTTATACTTAGGTGAGCCTCCCCATATTGTAGTTTTCAAGAAGAAAGAGTACAAGAGAATGCTGGCAGTCTTTTATAATCTAACCATAGAAGAAAGTTCCCTTAATTTTCTCTCTATTCTATTCATTAGAAGCAAGCTCCTAGGTCCAGCCTCCACTCAAGGGGAGGGAATTATATAAGAGTGTCAATACCAGGAGACAATTGTTTTGGGGATCTATACCAGAAGCTGCATCCTACAATAAGTAAATTATTACACATTTGTACTATTAAATACCATGCAACCATTGAATTTTCTACAATAATTACACTGAGATGGAGTATGCTGTGAGATGGAATGAGATGGAGTGAGAAATGAAAGGAGTCTTCATAACCTGTGATTCCATATCAAGTATTCTAAAATATGTGGAACAGAAATCCCAGGAAAAGATAGGGAAGATATTGTACAGGAGAAAATATTGAGGAAAATGTTTCAAATTAAGTAAAATAAGTAAATATATACCTCCAAGTATATATTTATGTGTGTGTATATAAAATATATCTCCAAAAAACTTGATGATCCTTCATCAGGATAAAAGTCAAAGAAATTTACAGCAATAAACATGATGTTCTAATCACTTGTAAGTCATGATAAAGAGAAAAATCTTAAAAGAAACCATGCTGTGGTCTACACAGTTGTCCCTTTCAAACCTAATGTTAACATTTGATCCCCAATTTTGGATACAGGGACTAATGAGAAGTGTTTGGGTCATGGAGGTTTATCCTTCATGAATAGATTAACACCCTCCCTTAGGGGCAGGGGATGTTCATTCATGAGTAGATTAACACCCTCCAGAATAGGGAGAGGTATTCATTAAGGATTCTCACTCTAATAGTTCACAAAAGAGATGATTGCTAAAAAGCACCTGCCACCTTCTCATCTCTCTCTCATGGTATGTTCTCAGCACACACTGGCTACCCTTTCTCTTCGGCCATGAATGAAAGCAGCTTGAGACCTTCACAGATGTACATCCCCATTCTTGAACATTCCAGCCATCAGACTTACGAGTCAAATACACCTCTTTTCTGATAAATTACCCAGCCTCAGGTTTCCCTTTATAGCTATGCAAAACAGACTAAGATAGAGGAGAAAAAAAAAGTTCTTGCTTATAGAAAAAAAAGATAAGAATGACAGCTTATCTCTTATCAGAAATACTTCAAGCCAGAGACAATGGTATAACATCTTTAAAATGCTAAAAGAAAATTCTGTCAACTTAGAATAATATGTCCAGTACAAATAACCTTCAAAATGGGAAGTAAAATAAGGACCTTTGCAGATAAACAAAACTACGAGAATCATCACAAGTTCACCTGTTACGCAGAAATGTTGAAGATATATCTTCTAGCTGAAAGGAACTGATAAAAGATCGCAACATAAAAGAATAAGATGACATGAAGAATTAAGGAGACCTGGAAATGGAAAATATGTGGATTAAATGAAAAATACATGTCCCTCATTTCTTAATTCCTTAAATAATATTTGGTTATTGGAAGAAGGAAAATACCACTGTACTGTGGCATTTTAATGTTTGTTAAAAGTAAAATACATGACAATGTAATAGAGAGAATGGGAGGGGTGATTATTAGAAGTATGCTAAGCTGCTAAAAGTAGCAAAGAGACTTAGACAAAAGAAAATAGAGGATAAAAAATACAACACTAAAAATTCTCAAACCAAAAGTGAAAAATGGAAAAAATACACATAGATGAAAAAAAATTGGTGATAAACATAAACCCAACAATACCCAAATAATATTAAATGCTATTAATGTTAAACTAAAAACATAAGAAAAAAAATATGCTAAGAGTTTTTATAAGCAACACTCTTTAAATATAGAGTTAGGTGAGTTAAAAGGATGTGGAAAGATATATAAGCAATAGGAATTAGAAAGATGATATTACTATATTATAATCAGAGTAGACTGCAAGACGAAGAATATTAGTAAAGATAAAAGGGCCATTTTATACTAATATAAAAAAGACCTAACATCCCTAAATGAATGAGCATCTAACAATAGGTTTTCAAAGCACCTTAAGCAAAAATTGTCAAAACTAGTACCAGAAATAGATAAATGTAAAATTATTACTGAAGACTTTATTGTCTTTCTAGTAGTTGATAGAACAAGTAGACAAAAAAAAAAAAAAAAAAAAAAAAAAAAAATATATATATATATATATATATATATATATATATATATATATATGTAAGGAAAAGAAATATCTACCTATTACCAAACAATGCAACCTAACCAATCTGTATAAAATGCTACATTCAACAGCAAAACAAATGCCTATTTGTTTCAAGTGTGCATGGAACATTCACAAAGACAGCCCATGTGTTAGCAGATTAACAAGGTTTAATAAATTTTATGGATTGAAATAACACAGAGTATTTTCTCTGACTAGGATGGAATGAAATTACTAGAATTAAAATGGAAATTAATATAAAATATTCTCTAAATTCTACTGTGAAATCATATTATAAATTATATGTGCTACAACTAAAGCAGTACTTGAGATAATTTTCAGCTTTGTTTATATTAGACAAATGGAAAGATATAAAATCAAAAATCTTATTTTCCAACTTAAAAGGCTAAAGAAAAGAACAAATTAAATCAAAAATCAACAGGAGAAAATAATGAACATATCAAAGGCAAATCAACAAAAGAGATTATTTTTTCAAAATGATAAATAAAACTGATATGCTTTTAGAAAAACATAAAAATCCGCCAAATACCAGTATCAGGTGTAAGATAGGAGGCATTATTATAGGCATTCAGACTAATACAAAAAATACAAAACATAAAATAAATAAATAAAAGACTAATACAGATATATTATGCTAAGGCATTTGACAATCTGGATAAAATAAAAAAGTTATTTGAAATGCACAATGATTGAAGCATATCTCCAAAAAAGAGGAAATATAATTAGTCTAATATCTATTAAAGAAATTAAGTTCACTGCTTACATCTTCCCACAGTTAAAACCTTCCCCATTATTAAAATTTTCCCAGTAGATTCACTGGTAAGTTCTCTCAGATGTGTATAGAATAAATAGTAAGACGTATTCACAAACTCTTCAGAAAGTAGGGAGGAGCAAACATTTCCCATGCCATTTTATAAAGCAAACAAAATCCTTATACCAAAATTATATGATATTATAAAAAAAAAAAATAGTGCAGACCAACATTCCCCATTAACATACATCATAAAATCCTTGACCATGCACGACAAAATTTAATCCACCAATATATAAAAAGTATAATACATATCAAACAAGTGAGATTACCCCCCAAATATAGGGCTGGTTTAACATTTGAAAGCCATTCATAATTCACCACATGAAAAAATGAAGCAGAAATATCATACAAGTATTGCAATAGATCCAGAAGAAAATTCAACACCAACACTTCTCTGCAAAAAAGAAATAGCAGGAAACCTCCTACATCTGATAATGGCAACTGATAAATTCCAACCAATTAAGAGAAGTGCAGGGATAAAATTCCCAATCATTATTATATGTAAGGAAAATCCTAAGGAAATTACCCCCCAAAATTATTTAAATAACTATTTGAATTAATCCATGGATCTTGTAATGTCACAAAATACAAAGTATTAATAAATAGACTAAACTCAGTTGTATTTCTATATATAAGCAATAAAAATCAGATTATACACCTTTAAAAGACATTCAAAGACATAAAATACTTAGAGATAAATTTAGCAAATGATGTAGAAGAAATTTACACTAAAAACAACATATAATGTCTAAGAGAAAATTTTAAATATCCAAATAAATATCTATACTTACCTCATGAATTGAAACTCTCAACACTTCCAAGATGTCGTTTTTTCCCAAATTGATCTATTGATTCAATTTCCATGCCAAGCAAAATCCAATAAGGATTTTTCAAAAGAAATTGAAAAGCTGTTTCTAAAACTTACGTAAAAATACATGTAGTAGAGCCAAAGCAATTTTGAAAAAGAAGAACAAAGACTTTTTAAAGTAATAATGAAAGAGGAGATTTTTATACAAGGTATTTATACAAGAAAAGACAAAAAAGACCAGTGGAACAGAACAAAGAATCTAGAAATAGATTTCACATCTGTATGGTCAATAGATGTTTGACAAAGGTACTAAAATAATTTTTATTTTAATAATAGTCTTTTCAGCAAAAGTTCTGAAATATGTCAGTATCTGTAAGAGAAAAAATATATATCTCTAACCTCTACTTTCCAACACAGGCATAAATTAGTTCAATGTAAATCAAAAACCAGAACCTAAAATCTAAAAGTAACAAATTTTCTAGAAGAAAACATAAGGCAAAATCTTTATGACCCCAAGAGAGGGAAATAATTTCTCAGGAAAAATATCCAAACGCATTAAATAGAAAAGAGAAACAGGGCTTGGTGCCTATAGCTCAGTGGCTAGGATGCCAGCCACATACACTGGAGCTGGTGGGTTCAAATGCAAATTAATACATTCCTTTTGGAAAGAAGTTTGGAGAACACTTAGAGATCTAAAAATAGATCTGTCATTCAATCCTATA
>CAUYPK010021497.1:0-37457 GCA_963574355.1 Loris lydekkerianus | reverse complement strand
CTTACAAGGGTACATGTGAAATTTAGTAAATGTAGAATGTAAATGTCTTAGCACAATAACTAAACTAAAAAAACGCCAGGAAGGCTATGTCAACCAGTGTGATGAAAATGTGTCAAACGGTTTATGAAGCTAGTGTATGATGCCCCATGATCATATCAATGTACACAGCTATGATTTAATTAAAAAAAGGAAGTAAGTAATGAACATAAACAACCATAAAAGTAAAATATAACACTTATATCACTAATAGCTTTGAATATTACCAAGTGGCAAACAAAATTTTTTTTTAAGCTGTGAAAGAAAAACAAATGAAAGTCAGAAAAAGGGAGAAAAAAAGGAAGAGCAAAGAAAAAATGAACTAGAAATCCAAATGTATCAGAATTAATGTAAACAAAGCAAACCCACTTAGTATTAGATTGGATTAGATATTCAAAACCCAACTTAAGACAAGTTTATAAAAAGGACTGGAAATAAAGGAATAGAAAAAGATTTATCAGGCCTATCATAATTAATTCTGATTATATAGAACCATTAGCCAATTATAATATCTTTAATAATTGTATTACAAAACCATTGAAGTGTAATTTAACGTCAAGAAAACATTGATGGTAAAAACAAATAATACTACATTATGCAGTTTAACAACATGACTTTGACAAATACATGACATGTAAGAAAAAGGTCTCTGTTAAACAAAATTTTTAAAAAATCAAAATTAAATTAATAAATTTTTTAAAAGTATAAGCCAAAAACTAACAGAATCATGAGAAAAGAATCACAATAACAAAATCATGGTGGGACACTTTAATACATTTCTCTTAAAAGCAAATAATGTATAAAAGGTAATAGAGGATTGCAGAACAAAATTACAAATCCTGATAATGTGTAATTTACCTGTGACAATAATGTAGAACTTATATTTAAATAAATTTTGAACTAATGACAAAAACATTTATATTATCAAGCCACATGGAACATGTATTAAACAATTGACCCTTATAGTAGCTCATAAATTAAAATATATTTTTTAAAAACAGTGTTACAAAGGTCATATTCATTCACAGGAAAAGAAACATAAAGGAATTCAGCAATAAAAATAGAATGCTTTCCCATGTGTTTGTAAATATAAACAGGCACGTTGAAATAATTCATTAGCTTTTAAAGAAAATCAAAATAAAAGTTATAAAATAAACTTGAAATAAATAAAAGGATATGATAAAAATTACATATTAAAAGATAAAAGTAACATATAAACAATGTGGAATGCCACAAAAGCAATACTGAGCAGTAAATTTATAACATTTAAAATGTCCATTAAAAAAGAATAAAAATGAGAAAAAACAAGAATTAAAATTTTCAATTCTAAAGGCAGAAAAGGAATAATAAGAAAAACTTAAATAGTAAATATGGTATAAGACTCAAAATGAATCAATGCAAAAGAACACTAATAAGCAAAACCTTGGCTACCTAATAAAAAGTTGCTATGAAGTCAGACAGGATTCAAGAGAAGAAAGAAATAGATCAATCTCACAAATAAAAAAGTGCAAAAATCAAAATAACATGTTAACTTCACATTCAGCAGCATATAGGACTGTACATACATCTACACACATGCATATATTAAATAGTTTGGTGACAATAAAATTGGGTTTAAAATCTTAGGGCTGCCTCTGAGCCCTGGACTATCTACTCGTCAGGTCTGAGCCGTGGACTATCTACTTATCAGGTAAGTCTCCTGGTACTTAGTATTTATGACTTCTGTTTTGTAAATATGATTTTAATAGAAAGCATTGAAATAGCCACAACCCAATTGGTTCTTAATCCGCTCAGAATTAGGAAAATCAAACTTTCAATGGAATAGTTTAGTAAAGATCACCTTCGAAGATGTTCATTTGTTCCTAAAAATATTACTGCTATAGTATTTTTATTGACTAAAAGCAATACTACAGCTGTAACATTTTTAGGGCTATTTTGATGCTTTCTATTAAAATGACATTTACAAAACAGAAGCCACAAACACTACATGCTTACAAGGGTCATACTAATGAGAGTGTACAAACTCACAAACCCTACCCATTGCCCTCAATTATTCAGGGATGTACAGTGTCCACTGTGACATGGCTTGAGTTCTCCACCATGTTTCTGATCCCCTAACTCTTGAAGGCAATTATGGTAGAGTCATTATCAGAACAATCCAGCCTCCAAAAAGAAGCCATTTTCCTCATTTCATCATCAACATCAATGCCATCATGTTGGAAGAAACTTTAAAGAACATAATTAATTCTCTTGGAAACTTTAAAGCCACAAATTTATTAGCTCAGGTGCCAGAGAAAATTAACAAACATATCAATAAAAACAAGCTGATTTCTAGCCAGCTGCCAAAAGTTGGTAGACTGGCACTGTTCCTGAAGTTTATCCCTCCAAACAGTGTCCCTTCACCTGCTGTGGAAAATCCAACACTTAAAATTATCAAACAAAATGTGCTGTAGCTTGCCTTTTTAAGGCAAGAATAAATTAAACCTGTAAAAACAGCGCCACCTTAGAATGCCTTGGGACTGAAGAAAGTTGGCAGTTGTTTTCTAAGGAATCTGAGAATTACAGCCCTGGAATTTCCCCCTATATTCTCCTTTGGTCTACTTCACATCCTCCAAGGAGGACCTTGCACTTTTCCTATTTATTTGTATAAGACTATCAGAACATTTTTCAGACACTTGAATATACATGGAGATGCAAGGAACGGAGGAATTTCCCCTTCAGAGGAACAGATGGTATCTTCTCTTCTCATGAGATATATTGGACCCAAATTTCTTCTTGAAACAAGAGTAGTAATTAACATGGGTCTGACTGTCTAGTGATCTAATGGCAAAGGTTACATTTGTCACTTAATTATCACATAATTGTTTAGAGATCAACATGATTCTATTATTTAATAGATTGTAAGTAGAAAGTCAAATATAAGTTATGTGGCTCATTCAGCATTATATAAGAAAAAATAATCATGCTTTCCTCTACATTAGCTTTATCTTCAAAATCTTTGTTTTTCACCTTTCTCACAGGAGTATTGATTGAATTAAACACAAATGTTGGAAAACAACATCATAAATATTGTTAACACAGAAGCTGCATTATCCTAACAGAAAAGAAACTTTGGTCTTTTAGTATTTTTTTTTTTTTTTACTTTTTAAAATATTATGGCTATACAAATGTTTTAGTTACATGGATTGCTTTTGTACCGCTTGAGTCAAAGTACTCAAAGTACTCTGGGTGATCATCACCCAGATAGCGTATAGTTTACCCATTAGGTACAATTTCACCCATCCCTATCTCCCCATTCCCACCTGCTTAATTTCTATTGAGTTTTACTTCCATCAGCGCACATGAGCATTGATAAGTTAGTTCCAGTTTAATAGTGAGTACTTGTAGTGCTTGTTTTTTCCATTCTAGTAATACTTAGGAGAGGGATCCCCAGTGCCATCCCGATTGTTGAAAACATATGAATTCATTTTTTAAATGTCTGGTAGTATCCCATAGTATACATTTTAGTAATCCACACGTGAATTAGTGGCCACTTGCATTGATTTCTCATATTTTCGAGTCTGAATTGTATGCAACAAACATTCCAGTGCAAGTGTCTTTTGATAATATTTTTTTCCCTTTGGTTAGATACCCAGTAGTGGAATTGCTGAATCTACTTTTAGTTCTTTGAGGAATCTCCATACTGTTTTCCACAGAGGTTGTACTAGTTTACAGTCCCACCAACAGTGTATACGTATTTCTCTCTGCATCCAAGCCAGCATCTACTGTTCAGGGACTTTTTGATAAAAACTATTCTCCTTGAGGTTAGGTGATATTTTGTTGTGGTTTTGATTGGTATTTATCTGACAATTAGTGATGTTGAGCATTTTTCATGTTTATTGGTCATTAGTCTACTTCTTTTGAAAAGCTTCTGTTCATGTCTTTTACCCACTTTTTAATGGGATTGTGTGAGGTAATCACAATAACAAAAATGAATAAATGGGACATTATTGAATTAAAAAGCTTCTGTATATCCAAAGAAAACTGACGACCTATAAGATAATAGAAAATATTCATGTGCTATACGTCCAATAAAGGACTAATAACCAGAATCTACAAGGAACACAAAGCTATATTTTCTTATTGTTAACTATGATAGTAAAGGTGATGATTTAAATATTTTTAGTAGCCTGGAGAGAAAGAAGACATAACGGTGAAAGCATTATTAGGTTTAAAAAATAAAATTAATATTTTCAATATGATTATAGCAAAGACCATATTTTCAGAGGGAAGTTTCTCAATAATTTTAAAAATAAGTATCTATCTTTTGTCCAGAGTAGCTAACTACTTTAGACTTTACTTTAAAAATATATTTAATGTTATCTTTCCAAAAGAAGTAGCTTATGATCAGATGAAGGACCAAAGTACCAAATTGGGAAGTAAAAATTTCAACTAGCTATCTGGACAAATAAGGTGGGTTTTATTCTATTTTTAATTTGCCCCCAAGGGGTGCAGCTTCTTTGTGAAATTTAATCAGCTCCTGATCACCTAAGAAACTTCCTTAGATGTATTAGAAAAACATTTTAAAGAGAGAGCTGAAGAAACCAAGGAGCTCAAAGGCAGCAGTGCTGCTTCCCCACCTCTCAGACCTTTAGTGCAGACCACAGCCTCAGGAGGAAGGCTCTGGAGAGAATCTACAACTCCCCTCAGCAGGTCAAGAGCAAACGGACTGGTGTTTGTACATGTGTGTGTGTGAGTGTGTGTGCACTTAAGTAAAGATGAAAAGGTACACTTTAATTACTCTACTGCCATAAGTATAGGAAAGCTTCAAAGAAACAGTCAAGCATGCTGGCAGACAGCCAAAAATATTTAACGGTTAGACAGGCGAGTGGAGGCTTGCTGCCTTGGCCTTAATAATGGTTTAAAGAACTCTGCTTTCCTCACTATCACCAAAACCTCTACCCATTTGCACATCATTTCTTTCCATACATAGAACATGGGACAACCACCACTCATGCCCAGTCCCTGCCCCGACGGAGGGGAACTAAGGAAATGCAACTTCCACTAAAAGGTTGCTTTTTAATTGGTCACGGTCACGCTATTCAAGTAGGAAGAAATCTGCAACCCATTAGGCATTTTCCTCCTGCATTAATCGTCAGAAAAATTAATTATATTTCGTGCCCATTCCTATTATTGTTTTTTTTCCGGTTGGGAAATGTTCTCAAAGGGTTGTGCCTGGATAGCAGCATATAGAGTCAATTAGATTTTGAAAAAAAGAAAGAACTCCAGAATAGAGTGAGCAGCTCTGCAATCCTCTCTTACAAATAGGACAGATGAGGTAGAAGTGAGAGAATAAGAGATAAAGGGAGGTGACAAAAGAAAGAGGGAGCAAAGCACTGGCCTATGTGGTAACATCAAGTGGTGGACCGTGGACTGGCCAGTCTGATAAAATTAATCCCAGATGACCAACAACGTGCTTTTGAAACATTTCAGATCAATCAAGATGCATTGCCCATTTACCAGCCCCATTGTCCTGCTCTGAAATTGCATTCCTACTGGAAAGAAAAGCTGACTCAAATTTCTCATCCAAAATCACATGGGTACTCCTGGAACATCTGAGAATTTAAAACTTTCAACAGGCAGGTCACTGAAATAACCACACAATAATCTGGTTTTCTTCACAATAGTTTGGACAACATCAAGTAACCATATTAGATTCAGGGGATCATTTAAAATAATGTCCTTCTGCCTTTGGCAGTTTATTAACTAGTTCACTTCCAAAAGCCATGATATTTTATAACTTGGCATTTTCCAAGCTTGCATAAATTGTAGGATTTTAGAGCTGGAGGAGGTCTTATATAGCATCTAATTAAATTTCTTCAATTTACAGATGAGGAAAGTAGGCCCAAGGAGATTAAATGACTTAATCCAAGGTAATAGCTAACTAGTGACAGAGTGTGAATTAAGCCACAATCAATGTTGTCTTTATAAAACACTGGTAACATGAAATAAATCCACCACAGCTATCTCTTTATTCTATTGTTCAAACATAATGGAACTATAACATATTTGGAATAGCAAAAATTCGACAATTTATGTTTTCTATATTATGGTGTTTATATTAAGATTATGTACTTTTCACATACTTTTAGGATATATTTATACATTGCACTTTTTTGGCATATTTATACATGTCACTTTTAAGTCTCAGTCTTAGAATAAGATGGAAGAATATTTTCAAGGCAACATTTTTCCTTATAATACATTGTAAGGTATTAAGAAGTTTCATGGTTTAGAATTCATTCTTTGTCTCCTTTAAAATTGGGTTTTAACACTACCCTGACACACACAATAACCATTCTTCAATTTAAAATATGGGGATAGGCTTTCTACAAAGTGTCAGGTAAGAGCAGTATTATCATATATTATGATTGTTGGAATTTACATGTGAATTAATAGCAGAGAAGCCACTAAAAAACTCTTGTATAAAAGAGTTACAGTGCAGCGCCTATGGCTCAAAGGAGTAGGGCGCTGGCCCCATAAGCTGGACGTGGTGGGTTCAAACCCTCCCCGCCAAAAAATGCACAAAAAGAAAAAGAGTTTTATATATATATAAACATAATTTTGATGAGGAGAGCATTTTATGATTTTCAAAACATTTCGAGTTGAAACCCGAGATATCAATTATTAATAATAGTATCGGTATATGAATTCTGGTCTTCCATCTCTTGGCAGTATTTTAAAACGAATTTTAATTATAGAAATGTGAAGGTGGTTAATTTATGGGAAAACCATTATTGTTTAATGTAATTTACAAACACACATAGTGAACACCTGCTGCCTTTGGCTGTCCTTCCTTGATAACAGCACCTTGATTTTGCTTCATGTGGTTGTGGGCATCTAAACTCCCTTCTCCCGAGCACTACAGCCATACTCACCCTTATCTCCCACCACCAAGTGGAATAATGAGTTAGCGACGCTAATAGATTCCATCCCCTGTGTGATGGGCACTGAATAAAGTCATTCCCGTTAAATCTGATTCCTAAAACCTTCACCAGACACAGCATGAAAGAGGCTTCTTTTTCTTCTGGGAATTACAAAGCTCAGAGGACATGAGTTAAGAGCAGCCATTTTGCCAGTTAATAAAGGGATCCTGCCTGAAAACAAACGAAACCGCGCAGAAGAAAGTGGAATGGCCTCTGATGCCTTTGCCCATGTGTTTGGATCCGTGTCTGCCTGAATCAGAATAGCCCTTGGCAACTGAGTGACAAGTGCCAGCCAGTTCCCCCACCACCAGCCCATCCTACTTTTACTTGTTTTTGTTTCAACCAACATAACTTGGGTTATTCCCTTATAGCTAAAAGACTTTCAACTATTATCAAACAGCAGAGACTTAAACTAGAAAGTGGCAGGAATCCTTGACTTTGTCCCTTAAGCTAATTGACTCATTGAACTAGAGACAGCAAACATGAAAGGTTTAAACAATCTGGACTTCAAATTTTGAATTCAAAGCTTTCTTAATCTAAACACTGCCATTGTTCACAGCTTTCTTAGGGCCTACTTTCTGGAATGATGTTCTGGTTATTGAGAATCCCAGAAAATCCTGTGAAAATATACTATGTACAACAAAAACTGGGTGATATTTTCAATTCCTCTAAAAACATGAGGGAATAGCCCTGCTCAAATGGAGTCTCTCAAATTGGCAACAAAGGCCACAAAAATATAAGTGTTTTACTCAAGTAAGAGAATTTGTGAACTGTTAGAATGCTGATGTCAGGGAACATGAGTATTTTGGCCATATTTCATTTTTTTAAATAAAATTATGTTTGGAGAAAAGACAGAAGTCGTGTACATCTAAGTTCATAATTTCAGCAAGCTGACTTATAATAATATGCTAATACATAATATAAAAAGTTACTTTAATTCTAATAGTGCATTGTGCTACATTTCCTCCAATTTTCTCAAATACCTGGAGACTGGCAATTTTTCAGCATTCAAAACATTGGTATTATTTGATTCTTTCTTCAGCACCACTTGGAGAAATACATTTAATAGAGTCACTGTTCTGGGACAATGTAACATAATGTGATTTCATATCATGATTTTGTAAAGATTGATTAAGGAAATGGGTGTACCAGATATAAACTTAATAGATGTTAATATCACAGGTATAACTCCTATAGTCTACTATGTTTTAATATTTTGAATGTTGTTGAGAATATAAATTTAGGATCACTATAAGATTAACTCTATAAGAACCCATGCAAAAATAATCTTAAAGAGAAGCTTTCATCTTGCTTTAAATAATTTTAGCCAACCATTATTGTTTATGAATGGATACTAATTAATTATATTAAAATGTAACAAGATTTTATATTTATATAGCTTTTTCTAATTTAGATATTACCTCAATCCCATAACCCTGTTAAATATGTCAGCAAAAATTACCCTTTCTATTGAATGAAAAAAAGAGGCTCAAATAAGGCAGTTGGTAAGCGTCTGACATGGATGTTTTGAGTTGGTTCACACCTCTGGACTGGCTGCCAGAAAGTGCCCCATCAGGAGCACCTCCTAGTTTGATATCAATCCACCAACATCATGACCAAGTGGCCAAACCTGGGCCCAGGTATCGATTGCTACTAAAATGTTACCACAAGGCTTGAGAAAGAAGAAATTAACATAGAAAAGCCAAAATAATTCCACAGAAATTTGCTGACAAATGCCCGCTCCAAGGAGAGCTCCAAGGTATCACCTACCCTGATTTCCTCTGGGATACCCAAATTCTATCTTGTAAATAGTTTTCAACTCAAAACTGTTTTCCATGAAATGAACACGTCCATCCAATTTAATTAATTAGTAAAATTTAGCAAATGTGGGGACTATATGTAGGTACATACATTATTTTGAAACCAATTAATCTATGCATAATACATATTGTTTTTATTGAATAAACAAACCTTCTTCACCAGGACTAGGTAAAGTCTGATCATGAGTTGCTAGACACAGGTTTCAAACATTGGGTCAGTATTCTTATATGTGAACCTGCTCACTATGGCATAGATTTCTTCTTTTGCATTTAATAAAATCTTCATAAATATGCTGCTGTAGAAGCACTCTACATCTTTCTAAGAGGCCAGTGAGCTGAGAGTTCCATCTTACTCTTAGTTTTCCTGATAACCATGGCCTCAATAACCACATTTAATCTGTCTTTCTAGTTGTTAAACCACTGTAATCTGCTACCTGGGTCCTGGTGATCCTTCTAGTGTAAACTTCTATTTCAAGCCAATGGTTCCCTTAGTTTCTTTAAGTATCCTGGGAAAGTCCATTTATTCTGGCTCCATGGTTTTACACAGGTAGAAACAGCTTGAATAAATCTCTCGTTTCCCTTTCCTAAATGTAATGGGGAAAAAACTTTCAGAATCATTACTCAGTTCTTTTCTCAAAATTGTCTACTGCCTAATTTACCTTCATCCTTACTCCTGCTCAAGCATTTAGGCCATTAAGTGTTTGTTCTCCACTTTGTTTCCTAGATCTGATCTATTTCTTTTTAAGGCCCTCAGAAAAATACTACATATGCAGGAAGAAACTTCATAAATTGCAGCAGGAGATCTGAGAAGAATAAGATTCTCCTCTGACCCCAAGGCCACAAACAACAAAATCAAATTATAATTCAGCGTTTAGAGGGGAATTCTGAGAGAAGACATTTTGGTGAGTCCTAGAGAAAATCCCAGCACCCTCTTCCCTAGAAAGACCTGTGCAGAGGAGGAAAAACCCCAGAGAGATCTCATCAGCCTTCTAGATGGCACAGACTCAGAAGAAAGAGCACGAGACCTCCTGAGATGTCATGGACAAGAAAAGGATTATTGTAGCAGTGTCTGCCCTAAATTACTGACCAGGAGCCAGATTCCACTCACAGTCATAGCCCTATTTAAGATCTCCAGAATCCGGTACAGCTCCAGGGAAAACTGAGTGTACAGAAATCCCCAGTTAGCTGAGATTAAGTATCTGCTATAGTGTTACTAGTGGTGCTCAAAGTAAAATTAAATTGACGTGTGGAATATAAGGAAAATTACATATCTCTCACATCGGAGTTGTTGATTGCCATTCACACTCAACACAAAAAAAATGCAGGTTCCCAGGAATCAAGGGACAGTATAATTATACTTATTAAGAAGAATTTCATAAAATATTTGAAGGCAATATAGAAATAACTTTTAACATTCTTCTACTCTTTCTTGTCCCTCTCCTCTACCTGTACATATTTTATGCATGAACTTAGTTCACTCAACAATATTCATTGAGGTGCTGTATTAGACACTATGAGAAATACAGAGAAATACACAAAATACCATCTCCTCCATCAGGTGATTTATAGAGTAACAGGGACAGGGAGACAAATTAAATGATTAATGCAGCATGCTGGTATATACCACAAGTTGTAGGAATGATATAAGTTTTACAAGTTTAGACAAATGAAGGATCAGTGTGCTGGAATCATCAAGGAAAGCTTCTCAGAGGAGTAAAGACACATTGGTGACAGGGAAATAATTTCAAAGGGTTATGATCAGGAATCAGAGGCTAGGCTAGGCTAGGATGGAACAGGATAGGCTAGGACAAGAGTAGCAGATACATTGCATGTCTGCATAATTTAATTGGGCACTTGCTTTAGATGTCTGTGTGCATTTGTTTGTATTTACTGTGTCTTGAGATACAGTGTATTTCTAAGTATGGGTCATAACCAAAATTTTAAAGCCACCATCATATGAGAGCTAGAGATCAAAGAGCTCCTTAAGAGGAGGGTGGGACTGCAATAAACGGAAAGGAAAGTTGACGAGTGTTGGGTACTTCACAGGCCAAGTCAGCAATCAGCGAGGCACATACAAACAATTAGGAATCAACCAGTCTGGGTTTACATAAGGAAGTGGATGCAAAGATGGTGAGAGAAGTTTCTGCAGATATTCTAAGTAAAATAGTTTTTCTTTGATATCTGAAGAATAATTTCCTTTAGAAATGTTTGGTCCGCTGAACTACATCACTTGTGTTGAATCATTTCTGGTATTTCATTAACATCCCTGATATCCTTTTTAGTGTCCTTTGAGATCATCCTTTTCTTCCACATCAGCACCTAGTAATTCTGATAAAGCCAACTACACACACACAAAGGCCAAAGGACCTCAGGCCCAGATCTAAAGGCAAGTAAGTATAATACCCCCTCACCCTACATGCACCCAATAATCCTCATCACCACAACTCTGACACCCAGTCCACTCTCCCAAATCCTTATCTGTGACTTAAAATACATTACCTCTATTTCCTTTCAAAATGTATTGTTTACTAAGAAGATTATGTTCCAGCTCCATCCACGTAAACATGAAAGAGGTAAAGTCTCCGTCTTTCTTTAAGGCTGCATAATATTCCATGGTGTACATATACCACAATTTATTAATCCATTCGTGTTCTATCATATTCTTCTTAGTAAAGTATCTCAAGAATGGAAGAAAAAGTATCCGATGTACGCAGCCCTACTATGAAACTAATTTATGGCTTTCACATGAAAGCTATAACCCAGTTATAACCCAAGAATAGGGGGAAGGGGAAGAGGGAGGGGAGGGAGGGGGGAGGTGGGCATAGGGAGGGTAATTGGTGGGATTACACCTGCAGTGCATCTTACAAGGGTACATGTGAAACTTAGTAAATGTAGAATATAAATGTCTTAACACAATAACTAAGAAAATGCTAGAAAGGCTGTGTTAACCATTGTGATGAAAATATGTCAAATGGTCTATAAAACCAGTGCGTGGTGCCCCATGATCGCATGAATGTACACAGCTATGACTTAATAATAAAAAAAAAAAAGGATAAAGATTCA
The DNA here is from genome assembly GCA_963574355.1 of Loris lydekkerianus. NCBI lineage: Eukaryota > Metazoa > Chordata > Mammalia > Primates > Lorisidae > Loris > Loris lydekkerianus. The sequence continues at coordinate 25,573 of CAUYPK010021497.1, read as the reverse complement.
TTTGCAAGGCGCACAAGGATATTGTAGCATTGCCTATAATAGCAAAAAGTGGAAGCAAGCCCAAACCCCTATAAAGAGACCTGCTTAACTATATTCCAAAAGTAAATACTAAGCGCTTTACAAAAGCAAATGAAGATGTGTATATTGATATGTAAAATTATGCATACTATAATATGAAGTGAAAAAGCGAGCTTCAAAAAAACATATGTGGTATGATTTCATTTATGTAGAAGAAATATTTAAACCTATGTAAATAAGTATATGTTTCCAACTCTATGATGTTTGCATGGAAAGTACCTGAGGGGAGATTTCCAGACTGTTCACCTCTAAGGACTGAGATTTGAGAGAGAAAATACAAAGTGAGAAGGTTTAAATATTCCAATTGTTTTTTAAAAGGATACATTACTTTCATCATAAAATTAGCTTCTAAAAGCCTTACTCATTTCTGAATAGTAGGACTGGTTTAGCAAAAAAAAAAAAAACTCGATGTCACACAGCACCCAAAGTCCCATATAGACTAAACTGTAAGCTCCCTGTAAACGGGGTCAGAGATGTTTTTGTTCACCATTTATCCTAAGGATCTATGACAATGCTTGGTACATAGAAAATATTTAGTACATAGTTGCTAAATAGTTGGATGACTATATAAATGAATGAGGGGCTACATTAAAGACCTGACATTATTATCTGGTCACTCATTGTCCCTGCCACACTTACCATTTCGTGAACCTACATACATCCATTTGCAAAATCAAACTTTAGATGTTTTTTGACCTCTTCCAGATGCTTTCAACTTGTCCTGAGGTTAAGTCCATTTCAAGATCAGGTGTCAACAGGTGTACCATGGGTAATGAGGAATGCCACTTCTGTGCTGAGGCTGCTACCAGCACTGTCAGAACCCCCGTACTTAAGGAATGGCAACAATTTAAAGAGTTCACGTGTTCAGTTCTCTGTGATTTTTTGATCTCATGCTGTTTTGAAGACTGTTCAAGTGTAAGGCAAAGTCTGTAGGTGTGGTGTCAAATTAGTAACTGCAAGTGCTGAAGTGCATTCCCATAAACATATCGATCTCATACCCAACCCTTCCACTATCTGGTATTTCATGTCCTGTTCTGGGATGCTGACACGGTACAGAACACGACAGCATTACTGCCTTCTAGCTTCCTAATAGTAAGTGGCCTCTATCCTATAATTCTGTAGCATTGCATTAAGAAAAATTTAAATTCAATGATTTTACACCCTCTTTTCTTATTATCTAGATTTTTGTTCTTATTCAAACTAAGAAGCTCTTAATTTTACTCAAACCAATAGTGTTCTCTCGTAAATGATGATGTGTCTTTATTTTCACTCGGTTTCATTTTAAATTGGTAACATTGGCTTACTGAAGACTATCAGATATAGACATACTGGTTTTTAAAATTGATCATGTCCTTCTCCTGGTGCAGATGTTTATAGCTTCCTGATGTTCAGCTAACCCATTTTATATGTTATCTGTCTTGAATGCCTTCAGGAAGAAATAAAGTTTTACAATTTTTTTGTTTGTTTTTGAAGTTTCTATCTTTTAAGTTTTAGAACATAAATGATGTCATTATGTCCATGTATAAATCTCTTCTGGCCCTCTGATGCACTCAGGACAAAATCCAAAGTCCTTGCAGGAACTATCTGGAACTCCGTGATTACCCTGGCCTTCTTACTCATCCTCATCTCTGGACTGTCATTCCTTCTTTCCCAAAGCACCAGCCACACTACCAATTCTTCCAACTTGCAGTGGTGTTTCCTACCTCAGGGCCTTAGCACATGCTGCCTTCTCAGGACAGAATGCTTCTCTCGCCCACTTCTCAACTGGCCAATTCCTAATCATCTTTTAGATCCCTCATTAAACATCTGTCTCTCAGAGAAGCTTCTCTGACCCCCTAATTTAATCTATATCCTCTTCTGTCACTTTCTCTGTGTTCTTTCTCTTCATGGCATGTTGCACTTTGTATTATATGTTCATTCACCTGTGTTTACTAATTTAACATCTATCACTCATCAGATGATGAGAATCATGACTGTTTTGTTGACCAGCGCTAAACTCAACAAATATTTGTAAGTTAAATTAAAACATAAAAGAAGTGAATTTTACTCACTCTTTTCATTAATATAAGTTGGTCACAGTAAGCAAAGGACTTGAGTGCCTGTTTCACTCATATTCAAAGCAGGTTGTCCTACCTAGGATAACATTTTGAGGAGAGTTTAAATTGAGGAGAAGGACACTATTTGGCACAAGGGAATTTTTGTGAGACACAAGGAAAAATAGAAAAAGGAGAAAAAAGGAATGAAAAAGCTAATTATATTAAGGAAGCAAGGGAAGTGCAGCAGAGAACAAATAGACATTTGGAAATAGGGAGGTTACTTGGAATGGAATGGGAGGAGAACTTTGGAATGTCACACAGGAACAGGAAAGCCAAGGTTGGTCAGGGGAGAAGGAGGCCGGTTAAGGCAGCAATCTGGATCCTATGGAAGGAGAGGAAGAGCGTGACAAGGAAGGTCCTTGTGCACAAAGAGTTTCAGGTGTGAGGTAAATACACTGGCACAAAACTGTAGTTGGAAGACCAAGAGGGAGTGGAAGAAAGATCTGAATTATAAACTTACAAATCCAGCATGCTGTTCCATAGTTACTGAGCACCCAGTGCTAAGTCTGGTAGAAAGGCATTATACATTAGATCATTCATGTGAGAGACTACAGATGAAAGTTACTGCCCTAGCTAACAACCAAGCTATCCTTTAACTCCTACACAGGGAGACAACTTGATCTATGTTCAATCTCGTGAAAAGGACAATCTCCAGGTCTAAGAAAATGACAACAAGGGACAAGGACAGAGCATGCCAGAAGTTAAGCTGCCCAGTCCCTGTGCTGTCTGCTCAGGCCTGCCGTGGTTCTGGTTGATTCTCCACATCTACAATGGCATCTTAGGATTCTAAGACTCTCAGTGGCGCTTCACGAATTGAATTTCTTTATAAATGAACAACCACCACCACCGAAAAGCTTGGTTCCAATCTGAGAATGCACAGAATGCCAGAGACTATAGAACAATAATAAACAATAGATAATACTTACAGATAACAGATGATATTTATTGAGCATACTTTATGTCACACTCTGTTTTAAGAATGTGATATATGTGCATCAACTTAATGTATAACTTCTTTAATCTTTCCCCAAAGCACATGAAATAGTAACTATAATAATTCCCATTTTCCAGATCAGGAAAATGAGGCCCAGAGAGATGAACATCATTCAACATAGCGTCAAAAGACTCCAACCCAATCTGACTCCAGAGCCCACCTCTTAAACACAACACTATTTTCTTAAAATTGTACACACCTTCCAATTTACAAAGCCCTACAGAAGTGACAGAAATATTATCGGATCCTCTCAAGAACACTTAAAAGTGAGTAAGGAATTTCTTTGACTTCGTGGTAGAAGTAGGGAAACTGAGGCTCAGAGACATTATGTTACCCGGTATAGGAACTCAGCAGCACCGACAGAGTCCAGGCAGGGCCGGAAATCCATGACCCTTCACTCCTAAAATGCCACACCCCCTCTCCTTGTGCTTTGGCAACCTTGTCTGGGAGGATTAAATTACATCTACATCATTAGATGTGCAGAAGGGTAAAGGCTGCATCTAGGGTTTATTGGGCTTGGCGTGAAAGTCCTGATATCTGAAAACATAACATGATTTCTAACTTGAAGTATAATTTCATACGTCCTCAGTGTCAGGGAGCATCTGTGGGAAAAGAACAAGAGGACGCGAAGCTGACCGGGAGAGTGGACCGGCTGGCTGTCACCATCAGCGTGGCCCTGCTGTGGCAGCAGGCTGACAGAGTGACCAAAAAGCAATGCGGGGATGCAAAAACAGAGAGGAGACCTAGACCGGACCCCCTCGGAACCCCCTCCTGCGTCTGTCCTGGTGAACGCCTCTGGTGTCTTGCACGCCCTCTCCCTGCCCCTCCCTTGCCCTGCCCACAGTGCCAAACGTTGTAATTCAACTCCTCGCGGCCGCTGGCACGTTTCTCTCTCCTCTCTCCATTACCTCAGGAACAAATCAATTCTTTTGGGTCCTCTGATGGTTTCTAGTAGCCAGGTCATTGCAGCCCTGGCTCATATTACCCACTGACTCATCATCCTTCCATTACACGCCTCACACCGAACCACGTTTGCTTCCGATCCGCAGTGACCCCCCCCCCCCCCCGGCTTTTTTCTAACTGCAGTCCAGTAATGCTGACACGGTTAGAGATCGGAGGTAGTGGCCATTGCGGCCAACTCCCGGAGAAGCGAGGCAGAAGGTTTGGGCAGGGATGGGAAAGCCTAGACCGTGCCTTGCTCCGCAAGCACATCATCCCCCTCTGCAGGCCCTGCTGGCCAAGGGGCAGCCGCACGAGACCACGCCAGCCCGGGCTGCCACCCCCTGCCCCTGCAGCCAGCGCGGCTGCTGCTATAGAAACGCCCGGCATACACACTGGGCTGAAATTAAACACCCATCCTGGACCAGACCCGAGCAGGAGCTGCCTGCCGCCTCAGTCGCCATGGCAACATGCCGAGGGCAGCCGGCGCCGCGGCGCTGGGATACTCACTCCGTGGCGGGGCTCGGCAGCCAGGCGCGCTGCTGCGGGGCTCGCTGGCGCTGCTCACCTGTGCGGAGCCGCGCGCAAGGTGGAGCTGGCAGTCGTCTCCCCTCCCCGCCCGCACCCCCTCCTCCCTGGAGGGCGGAAAGGGAACGCTCAGGCTCTCTCCGCTCCCAGCCTGCGAGTAAAACGGGAAGCAATTGGATAGTGTTGCTCGCCGGGCGCTAGACAAGCCACTCCACCACTCCACGGAAGGGTTTCGGGGAGGACCCGCGCTGGCAGCTGCGCGCCGGGGCGATGTGGCCACCAGGGCTCAGAGCCCCGGCGCCCAAGGCACCAGGTGCGCCGGCGGCTCCCCTGGGACGCACGGCGGGAGGGGGACAGGGCAGGCTGCGGCGGGTGGCGCAGCCCAGAGGCCGTAGGGAAACGGTTGAGTCATTGGCAAGGTGGCAGCTCTTGGCGTTTGGAAGTTACAAGAAGCGTCTGGCCTGTGCAAATAACAAGGACTGCCCCCAGTGGGCTGGGCATGGGTTCGGAAACGCCATTGTGCCAGCCCAGCCGGTGTGGGTCTCAGTTTCCCCCAGGAGAACTCCGGCTGCGTTGCGGCGCCTCAATGCGGTGTTTCGCCACTTTGGCAACCCCACGCTCTTTTTACCGTTTTACTCCGTATTCTGCGTATTACTGCCTGCCAAGAAAACGTTGTCCGGTCATACCTTCCCTGGTCTGACCTTTGAAAACAATAGATATATTGTATACGGTCTCCCATATTACCACTGCCCCACCCAACGGCCATAAGGTCCCTGGGGTATACATTTCCCTGCCTCCACCCCCTCTGAGAATCCTCCACCCCTAACCGTTTCCAGATCCGGGACCTGGTTCCCATCTAGGTGTTCTGCGCCCGCTGCAATGAAGCGTAGCCCCGTTCAGCTTTAGGCTTTCCTTGGGTCTTTCGCCCAGGTCCCCAGCAAGTCTGTCTGCGGGGTGCTGAGGACGCAGCGCAGAACACAGGCATAGCCATCACACTTCCTGCTCCGGAGGAGCTCGCAGGTTAAAGCACAAAGGCAATGCACAGAAATAAAAAAATATATGTATCATTGCAGGCTGAAAATATTGCTATAAAAAACAGTAAATAAAAATGGTCACATACTGAGATGAATGTTCCAAAATTAATTTGTGGTAATGATTGTGCAATTCTGTGAATAAAATTGTATGGCCTATGAAATGTTATAAAATTGGGTTTTTTTAAATTGACCCCAATTTTTGGAGAATAAAAAGGAAGTGGACCTGCTTGGGTAGGTTGCTCAGGGAAGGCTTTCCTGAGAAACTGGGCTGAGAGAGCAGAGGGCACATGAGTGAAGGGGAGGGCCTTCCTGCCTGGTGGCTCTAGTTGGGAAAGAGCAGGACACATCAGGGGCTGGAAGGAGACCAGAGCAAAATGTGCCTAGTGGATTCATTGCCCCTCTCTTCCCCTGGAGAGTAAACCACAAAGTCAAGTCCATTCGCAGAGCTGTGGAAGGAGATTCTGGATCAGCTGCACGTTTCCCTTCACAGAGAATCTAGAACTCTCCCTCAACCCATGTCCTGGTCCATCCTATCTTTATACTCTTGCCTTCATAGTCTTGAGAAGGTTGTGCACGCTCACCATCTCCACATCCTCCCTTCCTATCTGCTCTCTGTAGTGTGCAACATTAAGTTCAGGTGTGGGTAATTAAGAGGATTAAACAGCTTTTCTACCTCTTAAACAGTTTAGAGATAATCGCTCCTGGGTCAGGTTAGTGGCTTTGCTCCTTAAAGAACAAGGAGACACAGACTTCTTCAAAATACTGCTCTATCATATGTGGTCTCCCTTCCTAAAGTCACTTCATGGTCCAAGGTGACTGCTGCAGCTCCAGCCATCATGTCTGTATTCCAGTCATCAAAAAGAGGCAAAGAAAGCATGCCAGCTGTCTCCTAAGGAAGGCTCCAGAAGCTGCCTCAGGACACTTTCACTTATATCTCTTTGGCCAGAACTTGGTCACCTGGTTATCTGTATGGTCATGAGTCTACCCAAACATCGGGGGCTTCACTTCCATGAAAGAGAGACTGGAAGTGAGTGCTGGGGAACAAGCAGCAATCGTTGCCTTCCTCCATGATGCTTAGCATTCAGGCTTCTGTCTCCCACATGCAACTGACAATGTGCGCTATAAAGTCCAGTGAGGAATGCAGTGGGCCTGTCTCAGTCCCCTTGTGTGATTTATACCCAGTGTTGGACATTTTGAACTGCTCCTTTTAGTTTTTGTTTAACTTCAAGTTGACTTTATTGAGGCATAATTTACACGCAGTAGAATTCACCTTTTTTAGGTCCTCAAGTCTATAAGTGTGGATACATTTTACAGCCATGCAGCCGCCATAGTCAACATACATTACCATCACCCCAAACAGTTCCCTCCATTCCCCTGATAGTTCACCCCTCCTACCTCTAGCTCCTGGCAACCACTGATCTGATTTCTGTCCTGATGGTTTCGCTTTTTTCCAGAATGTCAGAAAAATGGAATCAGACAATATTTAGCCCTTTGTGTTTGGTTTCTTTCACTTTTCAAACTCCTTTGAGATCCATGTTGTGTTTCTATAGGTAGTGCCTTCTTTTTTCATTGCTGAGTAGGATTCCATCGTACAGATGTACCACAGTTTCTTTATCCATTCACCATTTGATGGATATATAGGTTGTTTCCAGTTTGTGGCAAGTATAAAATAAAAGTGATATAAGTTCATGTACAGATCTTTTTATGAATAAATGTTTTCACTTTTTTGAAATAAATACTTAGGGTATAAAACACTGTCTTCTGTAACACTACAATGCCACAAGTCTACCTACCCTCTCTGCCTGCTACTTGTCTCTTAAATCTCAGTGTTCTATGGGATCCTAGCCTCAACTCTTTCCACTTCTTACCCTTCTTGAGAAATTCCATCTACTTCTATAGCTTTATTTAACCACCTATATGGTACTGACTTCCAAAAGTCCGTGGCTCATATTGATCCCCTAATGTTTGAAACTAAATATCCGAAGGCCATTGTAACATCTTCACAAATACCTCAAACCCAATATGCCCAAGATTCACTCATCATTGTCACCTGTAAAACTTCCTCGTAAGGCTTTGTCACAGCCCACCCTGATAACAAAAAGGCTATTTGGGGCCTCACAGAAACCTGGGCATCTGCCCTGATTCCCCACTATGCTGAGCTCCCATATTCAGTCAATCAACAAGATTTATCCAGACAATCTCCTGGATAGCCATGGAGCCCATTCACTTCTGTCCAACCCCACTGCTATTGCTAAAACAGCCTCCATCTTGGCCTCCTCACCTCTAGTCACATCCTATACCAACGCATCAATCCTACAACCAGAGCAATCTTCCAATGACACAAATCTAAGCACATCATCCCCTTGCCTGCCCCCTTCCAATGGTTATTTCTTAACTTTAAGATAAAGATCAAATTGATTGTAGCTACATCCTACGTTTTTTAGAGTTGGTAGACTATTATAATTTTTAAATGCAATAAAAAATAAGAATAAATTTCTTAAGAATCATAAATACATCTTCTGCTATGTTAACTATAGGAAAAAATCACAAGCCTTAAGGTCAGATTTTTGTTAAAATTCCAGTTCTTTATTGATAAGCTTTGTGATCTTTAATCCATTACTTAACCTAAGTATCAGGTGTACTCACCTATAAAATGAGGCTAGTATTACCTATCTTTAGAGGTTTTGAAAATTAAATATAATATGGATTAAGTGCATATCACTTAATAAATAGTAGCTCTAATAAGCACCAAAGTTTCCAACCTCCCAACCCGAAAACGAATGTGCCACCTCTCAGACAAAACCCACAGGATTGTATATAGGTAGAATGTATGAAATTTGGAACAGGAATTCTTAAATTGGGAACCACAAGTGGGCTTCAGGGACCTGAGATTACAGAACAACTATGGCTTGGGGAGTGTCAAGGATAGAGAATGGGGGTTGTACCTCCTGTCAGGATCTCAGCGTTCCCTGATTCAAACCAAAGCACCTCATAAACCTGCGTAGAAATCAATAGAAAGACTATGCAGGAGAGAGATCTAAATATAACTAGACCTAACACTTAGTATATTTTAAATGGTTTTCTTGTTTTTTAAAAATACAAACGTGTAATGAGAAGGGGCTGGAGAAAATTAGGAAAAATGTTACTTCAGGCAGCAACAGCTACAAGTGAGGAAGAAAAGTGTGCAAATAAGCACAGGACAGGAACCACCACCAAAACGTCACAGCGAAGGTAGACACAGCCCTACCTGTCACAGAAGCTCCTGAGAACATCAAGGGTGACGATGGTTAGCACCTGTGTTTAAGACTAAATAGGCTTTCAAAATTCTCCATTCAGGTGAAGCTTTTAATTTGGCTTTAATTTAATTAGGTTTCTATTTTGGCTGGGCCAAAATGTAGTTGTTGGAAACATGTGTTCAGAGTTCACATGACTCTCTGGTTCCTTGTCAGTACTGGATGAATGGAGACATTACTATAATTATTTAAATATTTAGGTGGGGCTCGGTGGCTCACACCTGTAATCCTAAAACTCTGCCAGGCTGAGGTGGGAGGATCACTTGAGCCCAGGAGTTTGAGGTTGCAGTGAGCTATGATGACAGCACTGCAGTCCACCTGGGGTGACACATGTTGTCTCAAAAAAAAAAAAAAGTCTACATGGAGGGAATAAAAGCAAGCATTATCACTATCAAGTTCAACACAGCATTCTAATATGTTAACAAATTAAAAGTAAGCCATTGGATTGATAATTAAAATAATAACACAAGCAGTCATCTCATCCACTTGGCATTACTGGATTTCAATTGTGCTCCTACAATGTGAAGTATTATGTCCTATGGTGCTTTCTGTACTTTTTGTATTTTATAATATGCACTGCTTTCCCTTTTTGTATTACCATGTAAATAATATTACTGTTAGAAACATGTAAGAGAGAAACATCCCTAACTGAAGTTAGATGGTGATTTGTTTAAAGCTGTACATACGGCAGTGGCAGTGGGAATGGGGTGAGATAGGTAATTAAATATTAATAATTTACAGTTTTTCTGCTCTGCAGATTTCCCACTTAGCTATGGGGCTGGAGCTAATATCATGGAGCCACTATGAACCTCCATGTTTTAATCTTCTTCTACCACTAATAAGTTCTCTCTGAAATATATCACCTCAGATAGTTTCTTGTAATTCTACGGATGCTGGGTAAAAGTAGCCTATCAATGAAGACAGGAAGGATGGTGGGAAAATGCAAATACTCTTTTCTTTGATTAAACCTGGGCGAAGGTGATCTCTCTGCTGCATGGTCTTTCTATTGATTTCTATGCAGGTTTATGAGGCGCTTAGACCAGATACGAATAGCAATGGCTTCCAGTTCATGGATGGTTCTTGGGATCATATTCAATTGATCCTAGGAAGGATTCTGGGAAGGATCCTCAGGCTTACTTAGTTCAACTGCCAACACAGATGTCTACAACTGACCTGTGATCATCCTTCTTGTTGAACTTGTTGAAGCACACTTATTGTTTTCTTCTAGCTCAGAAAGCTGAAAAGACCTATTTGTTTTTTGTTTTTAGAATTCACTTACCCACCCACAAAATGACGTATGTGTTCAGAACAGCCCATGATTATGTGTGTACAGATGTAGCAAGAACATTTATTTCACCACTGCCAAGTCTGACCTATGATGGAAGATGAACAATGACCTCTCAGAGATAATCCAGTGACACCATGGACTCAGCAAGGGGACTTTGCTGAGAAAAATATCTGCTCCTTAGCCACACACTAGAAACGGTTTCAGTGCCACTCAGATGTGCTGCACATTGGTTAAGCTGAGAGTCAGAAGACATTGATGAAATTTAATTGATATAAGCCTATTAAAACTTAATTTAGTGGAATCCTATCGGCTCTGCTATGCTGAATGAAAAGAGGGAAGCTATTTAGTTGCTTGGTGGCATCACTTTAAAGGGAGGGTTGTGTATATCATCATTAAATACTCGCATCTTCTAATACAATATTAAATGTCAGTATAGAAAGCAATTCTGGCTAAGATGAACCTCAACTTTTTTTTAGAAGGGGATCATATAAGAACAATTTAAAACAATGTATCCACTTCTGAGGGTGGGAAATCTTGGTTTTTTCTTGATGCAGAACATTATTTTCCTCCAGAAAAAATGTGAGTAGAACATCTTTTACAAATATGACCAAGTACCCACAAGAATGTAAGCCTTGTGGTGCAGGGATTCTGTTTTTCTGATCTGTTTATTCATATGTCCTCTACAACAGCACCTAGCATATAGTAGGATCTCAGTCAAAACTGGTTGAATAAAATAAGGAAAAAATTCCTCTTGAGTAAGACACCAAGAAGTTATACTTTCTTGGACATGTCTTGAATCAGATGGAAGTCTTTACGGTTGGTGGTTTCTGTAGAAATGTTTCTTGCTCTAAGTACCTTCTGTGTCTGTGTAGTAATGTTTGTTTGTGTATATACGTTGCTATCTAAGGGATCAGAAAGATGACCAACATGCACACACGAGCACACACACAAGATATACAGGAAAAGTATGCAAATCTGTCTTCTCTTCCTTTAATGCCAAAGAAAATAATGAAAAGGAAGAATACACTTGAGGAAACACAACCTGGTCTAGATGGTCAATGTTCCACCTATGGCATTAATACTCAATTAATCTAGACCTTGAGGATATGTTTAGGACCAAGTATTATGTTGCATGTCTTTCAGAGTTCTGCAGGATCAAATCATATTCCTGCAGGTGAGGGGGTGAGAAAGGGCTCAGGTCTGCTGACTTCACTTGCCCCTTAGTTAAGTTTCTGCATTGCAGGGCTGCTGGTGAAGGAAGTACATAGTCCTACTCTGAGTTGTCCTGGGAATGGGTCAGTCTTATGTTAGGAAATCTGAACTGCGGAAGGGGTTAAAATAAAAAGCATATCAGGGCCTGTAGTTCCTACAAAACTGCAACAATGCATAAGACGTGATGTCTTCCTTAAGGAGCTCAAGGTCTAGTGGGGAAAGACATACGTATAATCAAAATTACAATACAAGGTTGTAGGTGATGGCAAAGGTGTGGGTGAGTAGAGAAATAGGAAAAGCTTACTGGAGGTGTTGTATCTTTGAGAATGAATAGCATTTAATCAGAGGAGAGACAGAAATGTGTGTGTGTGCGTGTGGGTGCGTGCATGCACACACACACACACATGAAGGCGCTCTGGCGTGCTTCTGTGTGCCTGTGTGTCCAAGAATTTAGAAAACAAGCAGTGAATATTTTCCAGGAAGACAGACCAGCAAAATCAAATACCATGAAACAAGAATCAGTAGGGTGAAGACTACATATTTTAAGCATTTGCTGGAATATGAGGCACAGAGATGTACCACAGTCTTAACTCAATTCCAGTGGTGCCATTTACATGCAATAAAGTGTGATGGTGCCCCCTGGGGTTGTGCAGTACAGCGGTCTTGAGGAATTGCATAAAGATGAGGCTGGCAATGAAACTGCATGCCCTGCAATGGGGAAGCTTAACTAAGGGGCAAGTGAAGTCAGCAAATGCAACACCCCTCTTCACCCCAAAATCACATACAGACCATCATAACCCAAGGCACAGTCTTAGTTCACAATTTCTATTTCCTTGAACATTCCAAAACACGAATGGAACAAAAAGAATCACGTTCCATGATTGACATAGCTGCTTTTATCCGGAATCACAATTTATGTTCTATCATTTTTCAAACTAGTTTAGATTTTTCTCCCCTCTGGGAAATTAGGACAGTATACTGTGATGTTGGAGAGGGGAGGTATTACTTGGAGGCTAGGCCTCATTGCATGTCCCACTGAGCTGTGTGCTGTGGCTCTCCTGTCACTCTAGTAAGGTATTGACATTCAGTGTAGAGGATGGATTTAGGGTGCACAAGACAGGAGGCAAGAAGTTAGTTATAGGGCTGCTGGGATAGTTTAGACCAGCAACGATGAGATTCTAAATTAGGGCAGTGGGAGTTGGCAGGGAAAGGAAGGAGAGTGGAGGAAAATGCCAGACTCGGAATGTGCGGGTGAGGGGAAGGCATGAAGCCCGGTTCTCACGGCTCGAATGAAAGGCGATGGCACCACCGGAGCCAGAGCGTAACAGAGAGCAGGTGCCACTAGAGGATTCTGACCTCAGCAAACGGCATTGTCCTTCCCCTGGGGACTGGGACCACTTTGTTTGTGTTCTGCACGTCACCTGTGAAATACATTAAGCTGCTTGCAATAGAGCTGTGAAATGAGGTGGGAGATAAGAAATGATGTTGGAAGTACCAATTGAACTTGAGACTCTAAAGTAGGCTCTTTTGGAGCTGTGGAAGTATCAGAGGGCTTGGGGGGAAATAAGTGACACAACTGATTATTCACACGTTGTATTTTGGGTTATAGGTTAATCTAGAGAACTAGCTAGAAATTATTCCCTCATTGGGAATACTTTTGTTTTCTAGAAGCAAACTTTTCTGTCATTAGAAAGATCAGTAAATTAGGCTGGACATTCTCCTGGCTACCAACCACTTGCCCCTTTCCTCATTCTACCTCCATTCTCAGATACAACCTTTAAGTGTCTTCCTTTGAACCAAGTAAACTGTCCTGACCTTTCCTTCCTGTCCCCTCTGCCAGTGGCCCACCTTCATTAACACACCCAGAATTCCTCTCTCGGCCAATATCATGATATCATTATCACATCCCTGACTCAAATGCCCATGTGAATGCATAGGCAAATCCTTTCTCCAAAGTTCCTTGACCTTGTTAACCCCCAACAGTTCAGTGTTACTCCACTCAAGCAAACCACTCCCATCAGATTTCACATTCAAATGCCAAATATGAACATGACCTACTGTTAAAGAAAGGATAAGTAACAGTCTCGTTTTGCTTTCTCATATTTCTAGAATCTATGTTCTTCAATATCCACTTTTTTCCTCTCTACTCCTACAAACTCACTGCAACATGAAAATAGCAGGGAATACGCGTGGGTTGAGGAGCAAACCTTGGGAAAGAGGCTGTGTGGTGCCATCTCCACACACTTCTCCCCACAGCTGCACTTGACATGTGACAGTCCCTGGGGACACAGGTTTGAGAAGCAGAAGCTGATGGGAGAGATGGGGCAAGGAAAAGAACGTTCCCTTGCTTCCCAGATGCTATATCCTTGGTCCCAGAACTCTCAGACTGTTTCGTGGGAATGGATGTACAGCCTGACCTCTTCCTAACAAGAGAGCGTGTTGCCACCCAAACCTCCAGTGTTTGCCCAGTGAGGCTGACACAAATGCAGACCTGGGCAGTGAACCCAGTAGGTGAGAAGGTCCACACTGGGGTCAGGCTAAAGTGCTATGGCCCACAGAGAATGAGTGTGCTAACCATTTTGAAATAGGGTAATTTTAAGAGCCCTTCCCACCCCTTTTCCATCCCCTGTGTCATTTTCTCTGACCTTACCCCTACTTTAGCCCAGGGTAGTCTTACATGAGTTTTGCAAAGTCAGCGCACAGAGTCCAGGCATCTCTTTAAAATGAGTAAATTGGGCCAGGCAGAGGGACAATAAGAAACGGTAGGATCTGTGATGAACCAGGAGCATACACCAGGTAAAGGGGGTGCCCTCTACACAGCCCAGCCAGCTACCACCATGTAGGACTATAGAGAGAACTGGGATATCCAGATCTCCTGAACTTTTTCTAGGAAAACAAGAAAAATACTTCTATGTAAAATCTCCCTCGCCCCCCAAAAAATGATAAATAAGTAACTAAAAAGTTTAAAATAACCTTGTAGATCCCGTGGTCATATTTGATGTACGCCTTCTATCTTAAGGGACCAGCTGGGATGGGTTTGAATTTCATGAACCACATCAATGTCCTGCAGCTTGCCTGCATAGTCACATGGTTTATTCTATGGCTGTTTAGTGATAGAGTTTGGAGTAAGGGCAAGGTCTGGGCTTCTTTAAAGGGTGCTAGTTGTTAGGATTGTGGGTTTCAGGCCAAGCCATTCTCTGGGCTATAAGCAGATGAGTGGAAAGAAGGAGAATGAGGTACTTCTCACAGAACTCCTGGTGGCAGGAGTCCCTGCAGCTCTCCCCTGGGAGATGAGTGGCTGGAAGGCTGCTCTGTTGACTGTAGGTAATGTGTGAGATGGTAATTAGAAGTCGCTTTGTCCCAATGGTCAGATCTCTGCCTAGAATGACAATTCTGTTTTCTGAGTTGTTTTTGAGGCCTCCCAAGGATGCTCTCCCACTCCCCAAGCCCCTGCCTCAACATGTGGTTCCACCTAACATTATAGAAATATGTTTTTCTCCCAGGTACTCTTTGAAATAAAACCCATCTCTGCCAACAACTTACAAAGCTGAACTTGAGCTAATGTGTATGTCCTCAGGAATACCAATAAATATTACCCTTTTAATTTCCCATATGCCCAAGCATCATTTCCACAGCACCCCCAAACCAAAACATTAGAAAGTGTTTGAGAAGTTAAAACAAAAAGAATGAGCAAAAGTCAGGCCGGATCTGAAAATCGAAATTTATCTCAAGAGTCCCAGAACCTCTCTCAGCCTCACAGTCCTCCCAGGGAGACTGCTATTTTCATGAAGGCATTTAGGGACCAAGAATACTTTAAAACTCCCTTTTCATCAAATGAATCTCTAATGTCCAGATATCACATACTGTGGCTGATCTCAGGAAAAATGTTTTGGCACAAGAAAGTCTTTCAAATAATATCACTTTTTAGAAATGAATATAAGGAATATATATGAATATATATATAAGAATATATAATATAAAGGAATACAAGGAATATAAAGGAATATATATATAAGAATATATAATATAAAGTATAAAGGAACAAACCGACCAGATCAAATATTCTATGTAATTATACAAAGTTTACAAATCATAGGACTCTCCCATCTAAATACAGTGATAGCCATTCTTTTTAGAACAGTTCTGGGATTTGACATTCTGTGCTAGAAGGCAAAAGTGTTCAAGAATATGTCTCGTTTCTGTGTCATGTGCCCTTGAGAAAGGGGAGAGGTCCCTGCCCCAGTCAGCACATCCAGAGCCAGGTCGGGAACTAAAACAAGAGCAGATTGCCAAGTGTAAGCAGGGGTGGCAGAGGACACAAAACTTAGCAACAATCTAATGTCAGAACCAGCAAACTTTAGGAGGTACAAGGTGACAATACTAAGAAACCCAAGAAATATGTTTAATCTCACTAGTGGCATGATCAGAATATAATGAGATAACGTTTGTTAGAAGAATAGTCAAGGGTATCTCAAAGGTCTTTCTGGAAACATCTCACAGGATGAGACCAGGAGGCATTTCCAGGTGTTGATTATAGTAGAGTACACCCTTCTGAAAATCTGGATAGTTTTTTTATTGTTGTTTTGTTTTGTGTTTTGCAGTTTTTGACCGGGGCTGGGTTTGAACCTGCCACCTCCAGCATATGGGGCCAGCACCCTACCACTTTGAGCCACAGGTGCCTCTCTGGATAGTTTTAAGTTTAACATAGTGCAGCCCATTTTACCATGACAAAACCCTTGATTCTGTATGAACAATGATTACTTGTTTTTTATATCAGTCATTTGGAGAATGTTCTTTAGTTCAGGCTTTTTTTTTTTAAGACAGTCTCACTCTGTCACCCAGTCTAATTATCAGAGTCATCTTGATTATGAATATTTAAGAAGTTATTTTCTAGACCTTTATGTTATCATACATTAAATCATCCAATATATGTAAAAGCAAACTTTTGAATTTACAAAACTTAAGCCGCTAGTGAGCACAGTGGCCTCATCGTAGCTCACTGCAACCTCAAACTCCTGGGCTTAAGATATTCTCCTGCCTTAGCCTCCTGAATATCTGGGTCTACAGATGTGCACCACGACACCTATTTTTGTAGGAACAAGGTCTCACTCTTGCTCAGGCTGGTCTCAAACTCCTGAGCTCAAGTGGGAGACCTCCTGGAGTGCTAGGATTACAGGCATGAGTCACCATGCCTGGCCAAGAAAAACTTCTTATAGTCAACATTTTTAAATCTATTTAGTATTTTCAATTTCTCTTATAAGTATTTAATATTTTGATTTTTTCAAATGAAAACTAACTGGAGATGGTACTTGCTCCATTAGATTTTAGATCTTATAATCTAACATATTAACTCTCCCTAGAGGCAAACAAAGCATTTCTATTTATTTGACCAGAAACAATTTCTTATATATAAACTGAGGATTTTTAACCAACTCTTATACAAGTTAGAAGAGTTAAGATAAGCAGCAGAATTTAAGGTAGAAATGTAGGTACCAGTATTTTAAAGAATATCGTCATTTCCTAATACTATAGGATATATAATTAATCAGTACTATTTCCTTTTAGGAAACATCAGTGTTGTTAAATCTATGTGCCTCTGTGGTTTTCTTCTCAATTAACCAAAACAGCCTTTTTCTCCATTGTCTATATTTTTTTACAATAGTGATAAACTCTTTCTTTAGCCTTGATTTATGAAGAGAATAATTTTGAAATTTTTCAATTGTTCAGAGAAATGAAAGCTGCTCTTTCAATACTAAGGATTCCACTTCCTTTTAATTTTGGTACCAGAATTTTAACTTTACAAATATTGACATTACTGGCCCCAGAATAAACACTCATACAAAATTACCAGTTTTGAAAGAAGGAAAAAGGCTCTGAGCTTTGAAGTCAGAGGATCCCAAATGGACACAAACCCAAACACATAAATACAAGAGAATTCTACCAGTAGGAAGAAAAACAACAAAGTCTTTTCAACTCTACGTTCTCAAGCAACAGGAACCATCAGAATCCTCAGGAAAACAGCAAAAAAAAGTTAAGAGACATCAGACTCTCTATCAGCTGCCAGTTGACAGAAATCATTCAATGGTCTGGCAAGAAAATTAAAAGCCAGACCCATCATTATTGACACCAGGGTGGATTTAATCAGCCCCGTTCAACCAGCGCAACAACCGGAAGTGTGAACAGGAGTGCCCAAGGATCAGAGTTAGCGTGTAAGAGACCAAAGAGCTCAGCTGCCACTTCAGACTTACTACAGGAGTCAAAAGAAGATGAGCTGAAGGTCCAAGAGGACCAGACACAGAAAAGATACAGACCAGTTGCACTTTCCACATTTCTATGGTAAACTACATCACAGCGGAACCTTCACGAATAACTCCAAGACGCACAAATTATTTGCATACAATTTATTTGTACACAGTGGAAAACAAAAATAGGTCCTTTTCTCTCACAAAAGCCAAAAAATAAAACAGAATTTATATATGAGAAATAGGAGGGAGACACACACACACAAATACACACACACAAAAAAAACCAAATCACTTTGTAACACATACTGTAACTTTCATCTTTTCATCTGGGGGTGAAGTGCTGATTAGCTGGCAGCCTGAAAAAATGCCAGTCTGTGGATTCTGCCTTTGGGCAGCCACATGAGTCATCAAAGGAAGCAATTTTAGTTGTCTGTGTATTTTCCAGATACACAGTTAATTTGGGGGTTAGCTCGAGCTCACTCAAAACAGGCAGCCTCTGCGTTATGCCTGTCACTGCATGCTTCATCAACACCTTCACCATCTCCTTATTCGAATTCTTCCCTGGTAATCAAAAGCTTAAAGCAAAAGAACCCAAGGCAACCCAAATTTCAAGTGAAATTGTGAAAACACATCTCGGCTGTGAAGCCCATCAACTTTTAACTTGGGTTCATCCTTCAACTTGAACATGCTTGAGTCCTGTTCCCTGAAGGCCAGAATTTCTCCGAAGTTATTGTAATAAATACTGTAATATTCTATTTTTTTAATTTAATAGAAGAAAGAGTCACTTTTAAGTAAAGTATTACAAAGATATAAAAAGCAAAAGTAATTTCTCATAACCAGTTTTATACCCAATCCCTCAAAGGGGGTACAAAGAATATTAATAGTGCTGAATCTTTTACCTCCTTTTCTCATAAAATTAGTATAATATTTCATAAAAAACATAAAAACTTCACATCATAAAAATACTACAAAGAGGTAAACACACATTTGGTTGTGTATTTGATTGTATTATATTGCACTATTTTGCTTTACATTATTCATATTATATTCATTGTTTTGTACCTTGCTCTTTTCCTCCTTAGCAGGTCTGCATATTTGTAATTCTAAGACTCTGGTTTGCTTTCCCTGAAAGAGAACAACAGTAGTCGGTGCTCAGGGTGTGATCTAGAGACATAGATATAGAGGAGACATTGTCTGGGTGTCCAAAGCCAGCATTATTTGTCTAGCTGTGAAAGGCGGCTGACTTTCATTCATAAAGTATAGGTGACTACATTCTTGAATGAAAGAAAAGAAAGGAAATGAATGCTTTTTAGATGGAGATGAATGACAGAATTAAATGACCACTTGGTTTCCTTTCAGGTTTCAGATTTCCCTCATCTAATAGGCATTGCAATAGTCCTACCTCTGGTCCAAAAATAATAAGCAGCCTCTGTAGTGTTTGTAATTATCTATCTGAAATCAATGAAAGAAAAAATAAATAGCAAATTCATTGCTTGGATGTTTTTTCTTATACTTTGCATGGGATCTACTTTGCTACGGTCCCTCTGTACCTAAATGGTGCTCCAGAGACCTCCAGAACTGGAATTGTGAGGCATGCTAAGTGCAAATGCTAATTCCCAGGACATATTTAGACCCCTGAGTCAAAATACATGCATCTGAAAATGGTGGCAGATCATTTTCATTTCAGAAAACCTTCTCACAAGAAATTCTAATGTGCACTAACCTTTGAGAGCTACCCCCAGGCCTTTGCGCAGGCTCTGGGATCCACCACCTGTTCTGTCTTTTAAAGTCTCTTATCCCCCTACCAACCTTCACATTCCTCACAGCCCTCCCATCTCCTCCCCTTCTCTATCAACCACCCCCCAACCAGATTATTCAAGAAGGAATCTTGCAAACTCTCAGGTCCAACCCAGCACAGCCAGCAGGTTCCTGATAGCCTAGCGTCCCCAGAAGAATGTGCGGAATAGACTACTGATTTGATCAGGCCTAAAAATTGCTCTTGACTCCCTATGTTCAGACATGGGAAATATTAATTTCCTAGCGGGCACTAGAGATAAAATACTTCCCATCTCTGGAAAAGGGCAAGACAGTGTGTATATGCTTTTGTGGGTACTGAAAAGAAATGCCGCAAAGAATGGAGATAGCAAGGACCAGTCAGGACAGCAACTTTGCTTTTTTACATCTTGTCACTCTTAGCACCTGCAGCAAGTGGCCAATGACTGCTCTTAACTGAGTAACAGGTGGATGTATGAACAGGGATTACATGAATTAGGTTAGCCCTTAATGGTTATGATGACCAAAACAAAAACAATTTTCTAATCCCTGAGATGATAGACTACTTGAAAAAGACATATAGATGCCATCTGAAGCTTTAAGTCACATCTAAAAGGAAAATGGGTGGGAACAAATTCAATAGGTTTTAAAACCCAGAGAGTTTGATCATAGAGTTCCGTGGAAATGCCTTATGGTGAAAACAACAGTTCTAGGAAATAGCTCTGGATCTGTGTAGGTGTCAGATTCAGAGCTTCACAAGCATAAAAGAAAAATAGTGAAACTGTGGAAATCCAAGGTCAGAAAGCTTCCCTGAGCAGACACAGTACCATCCACCCGCTAAATTCTTGGCTACCATGCCCAACCTCAAGGAATCTGAGCTCTTCCCAGATTCTAATTTGACTGGATATTTCTCCTATCACATTACTGATGAAAGGAGGAAGGAAATTGATTCTTAGGGAATAACATTTCATGAGGAAGATAAGAAAATAAACAGAAATAAATAGACATAAATTTGCCACCACCACATTGTCATTTATTCAAGGATATATAATAAATTCCCTGCTATAAGTGTCCACAAATATTTTTGAACTCAAGAATATGCAGCATTCTTTATAAGAGGATATTAGTGTGACTTCCTCACACTGGGATGCTATCTTCATGGCAGGCTTACTTTGGGGTGGTCCCAGTGATCCCTACCTTCTGGAATTTATACCAATAGGTAGTGTGGGCTGGCTAGTAAAACATAGCAGAAATGATGAGATATGATTAAGGTCACAACCTCTGTCTTGCTAGCATGTTTGTATACTTTGATAAAGTAAATAGCCATGTGGGAGAGATCCCCAGGGTCAAGAACAAAAGGTAGCTTATAGGCAACAGTCAGGAAGGATCTGAGGCTCACAAACAGTCCTCCAGGAGCTGAATTTTGCCAACAACCTGAAAGGGCTTAGAAGCAGATCCTTCTACAGTTGAACTTTCAGATGAGGCTGTAACTCTGAGACATCCAGAAGGGAAGGTCTTATTTTCAAAGTTCTGAATAATTGCCATTGCTGCCTTTGTCCTTGGTGGAGCCTATGAAACAAGATATATTCTTCCAAGCTGCCTGTATCCAACACATCTAAGACAACCTCCGCAGACATGGGTGGCAGGGGGAAGGGTGGGGAACTCTAAGAGATACCAAATGGGAAAGACTTCATTAAGCCCATGAAAAGTACTGCTTTGTTAAAAGAGCAACTGGCCTTGGCTTGTGTTCTGAAGAACCCTTTAAACCTCAGAGAAGAGGATGACAAATTGAGTACCATGTCTTCATTTTCAGTCAAAGACTTCAATTTTAAATAATTCCACATGCTGCAACCATCAGCTGTATGCAAGGAGGCTGCCATATGAAATGAATCTTCATTTTCTTGAAGCCGGAATTTATTTTTTCTTCAGGATGAGATCCATATCAATATATACAAGCATGCACACACACAGCTGTCCCTATGGGAGGATAGATTTACTGAACTCACTCTTCAATTGCATCAGCTTCTTTTTTAATGTAGTGATGAATGGATTCAATTATATGGAGGCCATATTTGTGGTTGGCATATCCAAAATGTTATTTCTTCCCACAGATCACCATGTGGGCCATGACCAAAGGCACTGCCTTCCGTTACTATCTATCCAGGCTACACACAAAGACAACTCTCTGGCTGGAAGATTTTAGATGGTTCTCAATGTGATGCTGGTGTAAAGGAAAAAAGAAATCCTCTGAGACACATGCCAAGAAACAACAGGGTTCTTTATTCTCTTTTTATTCCTGAGGCCTCCTGAGACTCAGCTGACCAAGAGAGTCACCGGAGTCACCCAGGGCTTCTCTTTGTCAAGTTTGTACACCCACAAGGCGATTTTGTGGGTCCTCAAGACCACTCTCACTTATAATACCAGCTGCAAATTTGTAAGATCTTCCTCATGTTTGATAATTTCCTAAAAGGACTCACAAAACCCACTGAAAGCCTTGGTTGTTACTGTCAACAATTATAGGGTTTTTCTTTTTGTATGTTTGTTTGTTTTTTTGTTTTTTATCATAGCAAAAGAATACAGACTAAAAACAGCCAAGGAAAGAGGTATCCAGGGCAGGGTCCAAGAGAGTTCCTTGCACGGGACTCTGTCCCAGTGCAGCTGTGCGGGCAGTGCTTACCACCTTGAACCATCTAGCATGAACCTTCTAGCATGGCCCAAGGTCCCCAGGTTAATAAATCCAACAGGTCTTGGAGGTTACCCCCCAGCTCACAAAGGTCAAACCTCCTCTGGAGCGTGGTTAATCCTCTACTGCATAGACACCAAACCAAAGCCCACCCACACTTTTCCGGCTCCACTTGGGGGGAATTCTCTGTCACATCCCCCAGTATCCTCTATCCCCAAGAACAGCACTATCAAACACCTGACAGTCAAGCCACCACCACCCTCATCCAAACCACCATCCTTTCTCTTCTATTTCAGCCTGACCTTTCCCTTTTTCCACTTGTGCCGCCTCTCAGGCTACTCTCAACATAGTGCGGAATTCGGACAATTCCTCCTCAACGTAAAGCCAGACTTCCTCAAGCACAGAAAGGCCCTGTGCTGGGTCACATACTGCCCTCCCGCACTGTAAGTGTTAATACTTTTGAATAATAGGTCCTGCATTTTCATTTTGCCCTGGGCCCTTAACTCAGAAGATACAGGCAGTAAGTAAATACAATGAGGGAGGGTCAGAGGGCAAGGAGATCAGAAACTGTTCTAATAATTCAAGTGACAGCTAATAAGGACATGATGTGAGGTAATCTTCCTAATCTTATCAAATTCTATTAGTATTTAGGGCTAATAAAAAAAAAAAAGCCTTGGGTGTGTGACCCCAAGATACCCTTTGAATCCCTCGGCCCCAAAGTACACTGAATGAATCTTATTAAATATTTAAGTCAGGAGAAAGTCTATGGGATGTCTACAGGAAGTCATCGAAAATGTTTAAGCAGAGATGTTACCTAAAATTCATTCAACAAATGTTTACTGAACACCTACCAGGCATGGTAGTGGAATTAGAGATCTCCTAGCAAGCAAAGGATTCATGGTTCCTTCCCTAAATGCTCCCAAAGTAAAGAGAAATTTGAAAACAGGTGTTATTCATTGTAATAGCCCAATAATTTGACAACAGTGTCAAGTGGAAAAGTAAAAAAGAACACAATGAGATGGGGGGAGCCACACTCTGCTCTGACACCTTCAAGGACATGTCAGCAAGGTAGGTGAAGAGTTGGCTCCTAAGTGAGTTTAAACCTCATGTCAAGCAACGTACAGTTTCAAAATGCAGTGCCAGTTTCTGCCACTTTAAAACCAGATCAACAAATCTCTAAGAATACAGTAGCCTTTGTATCATGGGTCAGCTGCGATTTTTTTTTCTCATTTTTCAGCAGGCACAACTGACAGAAAATGACAAGCTGGGACTTGGCAGAAAATAAAGAAAATCATTTAGGATCATTCTAGTCTAAGGGTTGTTAGGGTTGGAGCTAAGCAAAAGAATAGAAAGAACCCTTGCCCGGGTGATGACTAGTCCTATGACCTTTCTCAACATCTCAGAGGACAACTGCCCATGTGCTAAGACCAATGCCTCACTGAGACATTCTAAATGACTTTTTCTTTGGTTTATTCTGCCTAGCCCTGGTCAAAGTTCAAGACCATTGGGTTATATAACGTGGAAGAAATCTGACAGAAATCTTTAGGTTGTCTTTAGGGTTTGAGCTGGGTAGGTAAGCTCTTGAAGTTGTATTAATAATACCTTGTCCCAAGGGCAGGGCTCATTCATCTCACCATGAAGGGAGAAGACTGGCAGAGATGGTGGTGAACAGAGCGAACACAGAGATGTAACTTCTCTGAGATCGTCACCTCCTCAGACAGTAAAGTGAACAGATAGGGTCTTTGTACTATTCCCCCACTGTCTTCCTTCCTGTCATCCTCCCTTCTAGTTTAACAATACATCAAAATTATCCTTTCAAGGCTGGGCACCATGGCTCACGTCTGTAATCCTAACACACTGGGAGGCCAAGGCAGGTTGATTGCGTGAGCTGAGAAGTTTGAGACCAGTCAAAGCAAGAGTGAGACGTGGGCTCTACTAAAAATAGAAAAATTAGCCAGGCATCGTGGCGTATACCTGTGGATTCAGCTACTTGGGAGTCTGAGGCAAGAGGATTGCTTGAGCCTAGGAGTTGGAGGTTGCTATGAGCTATGATGCCATGCTATTCTAGTAATAGGCATTAACAGGTGAATTTAGTAGATGCTCTGTTCTGAGCAATGCAAGGATCCACTGCTACCCTCCCAAGATTCAGCAATCTCAGATCAAAGGGTCAGACAGTATCCTGGGCTTGGCCATAAGCGGTAGCAGCTCGCAGGAAGTGGAACCTGGAGAGAGTAGAGTGGGTGACTGAGGAGAAGACAGAGCAGAAAAGAAAGAAGGGAGGGAAACTTAGGAAGGGCTATCTGGGCTCCAAGTCAAGCTGTAATACATGTGTGTTACACCTGTGGTCAGCCCCCTCCCAGAATGATGGTCCTTGGTTCTGAGTGAGGCTCGGGCATCCCTGGTGCAGAGCTAATCCCACGTGCCCTCTACCTGTGCAGGACACCATGGCTCCCAGTTATACAAATTTCACAACACAAGTCTTCCTGGCCTCTGTTCTATTCCTCTGCCACAATTCTCTCCCTCTGTGCTGACAACAATGTCATCATCCTCAAGAGCCAATTTTATCTCCCTACTAGAACCTTTCTCCAGCCATCAGAGACTAGATTCCACCTCCACAGTTAGACTTCCCCCTCTCCCGCCCATGACCATCTATGCTGCCAAGACATCTTATACACACTCCCGAAACCTCTCTAACATAGTGCACAGTCACACTGCTTGCATCACCATCTCCCAGACTCAGCTGGGAACTGCTCAGGAGCAAGCTGGATCTTATGCATCTTGTATCCATCCTAGCTCCATCACTACACAGTGCTTGATACCTCGTAAGAGTTTGATGTGTGCTTATAGAATGAAAGAAGATAAGAGCAGATGGCTGGGTTTTGTGGGGCAAACGTGCTACTCACTTTGAGATATGTGTACAGGGAAAGGGATAGGGGAGTCTAAAAGTCATGGTATTCTGTGAAATTGGAAAATGGAAAATGTTGTGTTGAACCTGAGAATAGCACACAGTCGGTGTTCCTCTTTAGGGAGCCCCAAGGAAGGAAAACCATCATGAACTGCCATGAAAAAATGGGAATTGTGTTGAATGAGTTCCTCCAATTGCCTGGGAAATTTTGTCATCCATTCATAGTCCACAGTGTTAAAGATTTTGGTGCTCTTTTTAATGATCAATCATTCACCTGTCAACTTATAAGAGCCAGCAAAAAGTGGAGACTACCCTTCCTGGTCCGATTAACAGAAATCCCCACAAGTGTCTAAAGATAAAATGAGTGGGGCCTTGGTGTGTGCCACACCCTTTCCGGGCAAGACTCGATTGCAAGAGGGACTTTGCCTAACAAATGCAAACACTAACCTGGTTTATTGTACCCTCAATGAATCCCCAACAATTAAAAAAAAAAAACCTTGTAGTG